>JAOUQT010319471.1:0-14283 GCA_025769995.1 Xyliphius kryptos | reverse complement strand
ACAAGATGATGTCCACTACTTTGCCCAGCTCTGGGAGGGCAGCCCACCAATGGCCCCTCCAAACCCTGCATACAGCAAGAATATTCAGGTGTTAAAGGAAGAAATCTTCAAAAAAGCTTCAATGGTTCATTGTTTTACACTTTCAGAGTTTAAAACCCGTATCAGTGATCTGTGGAAAGCTTTACTCAATGAGACCTTTGTCTTTAGCTTCACAAACACTGGAGATTGAATCTACAGTAAACTGAATTTGGAAAACGGACGTGGTCTCGTAGAAAAGCCTGTTAAGAAACTGAAGAACTAAGGTCAAAGTAGAAATATAAATGCTATGCTTAAAAAAATTTATTTAATGGAAAAGTGAAACAGATATGAAATAAGACATTTTTGTATTTTACTAGGTATTTGTTAAAACTGCACTTTTAAGACTTTCTTCTCATCATATGTTGAACCATACATTAACTTTTCTTTTTTTAAAGATTTTTATTTTACTGAATAATTTTTTTGTTTTTTATTTTAAATAATTTGAATACATTTAAGGTCTTATCTTGGTAATACAACTTTGAAATACTACTTTTGTAGTTTGTTATTTTGCAGAAACTCTCAAGAACAATAAAGTACATTAGTTTTATAAGTAAGTGCTTCTTTTTTTTTAATTTAGTTTACTTGGTTTTACTGCTGTTTCATGGTGTTTGCTTGATTTTTAAGATTTTATTAAAATATTAAAATTTTGATTTTATTCACCCTGTTTGGTGACCTTGAGTCTTGAAAGGTTCCTATAAATAAAATGTATTATTATTATTATTTCTATTATTATTATTTCATTAATGCAAATTCAATTCATTTATGTAGTAATGCAATGGTAAATAAATTTATAATTTATATTTTCCTACAAAAATACTAGAGAACTACTGATTTCTTTTTTGTTTTTCAAATGAAAAAAACATCAGATAATGCAAAGAAAACAAATAGCCTTTGTGAATCAGCACAGTAACGAAAAGTTAAATGTTTTTTTTAATGCTTTATGTAAAATAAAGATTAGAAAAATAAGATCCTATAAAAAATAATTTGCCAAAGTGTTTTATAACAACCTGTGTACATGTGCTAGAGCACATCTTTACATCATTATTTTTCCATTCACCTTTTCTCAAGATTTGTTTTTCAATCAGTGATGTCTATGACTCATATGTGTTTTACTTTTATTAGGGGAAAACCTTATTGTTGTTGTTCTTCTTCTTCTTAGGGATTGTTGTTAGGGATTCAAGCAGTGCTTGAATAGCTATTGTTTTTGCTCAGATTTTCTTCTTCTGTCAAAAATGTAAAACATATTGGGCATCCAGGACCGTGCTAAAGACCGACACCAAACATGGACACCAAATAATATATTTACTGCTAACTAGCCCATGTTTCCATCTATAGTAACATACTTGCACCACATTATGCACAAGTTTGTCGATACATGTCTATTAAAAAATGTGAACTTATTTAAATGTGGGATTTTTCACTCCTTCTTATTTTAAACTATTAATTATTAGCATGATTAGCATATGTAAGCCAAATTGCTTTAACTCATTAGCAGTTGATCACATCAAGTCCAAAATATATGTAGTTCCTACACCAAACATGTCCCTGGAATGAAGCCTGCCAATTTTGGTTAACATAGCCGAGATACACACACACACACACACACACACACACACACACACACACACACACACACACACACACACACACACCACATGATCACACACACACACTCACACAAAAAAAAAACACATTCTCTTCCTTATGTCTGTCTCTCACATTCAAACCTATGCACCCAGTCACACACACTATTTCTGTCTTACATATACACACTCTCACATTAACATGTTGCCCACACATACACTCCTTCTTACTGACAGTCACAAACACAAACAGTCGGAACACACATACATACACAATCAACTACACGCACACACACACGAACACACATACATACACAGACACACGCTTTTACTATTTCTGTCTCTCACATACATGCATATGGATGCAATCTACAGTCACACAAACACAACCGCACAGTGTACTTTCTACTGTTATGTTGTCCAGAAAGTCTTGGACCCATAAGCTAGGGCCACTTTGTTTTTTGCTAATTAGTAAAATTTGAAAAACTTTAGCAAACTGGTCCCAGGTATTTTGGTAAACCCTTATGTATGTGGTATCAAATAATTTAGAGAGCGTGCTCTTCGATAATTGTCTAAAAAAGCTGGACTTTTCCATACCGTCAGGCTGCTACATACAAATTAATCCATATGTCGAAATTCTAAGTAATTTATGATTCATAAAAAATAAATGATAGATACACATGTCTTTAGGGGATTCTTACTGGACCTTTTCATTCATTAGGCTGCTATATGAACATTTTTCTTTTGTCATAATTATAATGACATTATAGAGTCTATAGAGTCGAGTTGTTTAAGCATTCTGGAACTTCCAAAAAATCTATTTTTAAGCAAACCCCCATCCTCCAGTTTTATTAATTCAAAGCACAAACACCTGATCTGTAACTAGAGGGTATCTGCAATCAGATGTCACCCTGAAACAAAGCATGCTGATTTGGATGCAAGGATGTCTGGTCTGTTTAAAAGTAGTCGTGTTTTAATTTTTACAATACTTATGTGGTGCCCACCCACCGGCAGAGCATCATGGGAACTAGTCAAGGGGAGAAGAAAATGGTTAATAATGTTCTTATTTGTTCATGGAGTTGTTTTGTGTTTTTTGCCAATTTGGGGACATTTGGGAATGCGTTGGGTACATTTTGGGGGTAAGTTGCATTTTTACTTGTTTCACCACAGTGTGTTTCATAACCAAAGTAATGGCCTGTGTGCCGGGAGCACATACAGAGTGGTTAAACAACTGGTTTAGGTTGGCCAGACCAGCAGAGTTTTTGGAGACCATGATGGACTCAATCTAAATCATTTTTGGTGATATAAAATTAAGTGTTTATGCAGGTACCAGTCCCAAATGCAGAAAAATGTAATTGTTTTTCCAGATAGGTCTGACAGTCCGATTATTATAATTTTTTTAATATCGTTCATTACAGTTCAAAAAACCTCACGGCCAGATGTGTCATGCTTTTACGTGAGTTTACTATCATAAATCCTTATTTTAAATATTTACCTATACGAAGTCATTACATTATCAATGTGTCCAGTTTTCACGATTCACAATGTTGCTCCAATTCTTGAATAAGGATTATAACCTGCGTCCTTAACTCAGGAATCCAGTCCATATTTTATAATTAAAATAATGAAACAGCAGACAGGTTCCACTTGTTCTAAACTCCTCCCGAAAAGAAACGAGAAAAGAGGAACGACAGATCTCTGATGGGACGTCGCTGATCCGTCCAGTAATCATCATCAAAACATGTCTTTAACAGGTACAGTGATCAAAACTACAACTACTACTACTAATAATAATAATGATCTGTTTAACGTTGAATAATATAATTTATAAATTGTATTTACTTCCAAAAAAAAATGTGAACAGCTTTACTTTCATTTTTAAAATTACAGTACATATACAGGTCCTGTAGTTTATAATGTAATAAAATATGCTTGTTTTTGTCATTTAAATTTTATGTCTTTCACATAAGTTTTTATACTTTTTTAATCAGTTTCTGTGTTTTACTTTAACCCTGCATTTCTTCAATGTTCTTGTGTATGCTGTATCTCTTGAAGGTGTGTGTGTGTGTGTGTGTGTGTGTGTGTGTGTGTGTGTGTGTGTGTGTGTGTGTGTGTGTGTGTACGTGTACATACTTTGTTTCGTTACTGTCACTCTTTCTGATTTAAAGATGGCAGCACAACTTTTCCTAACAACACTAATTAAGTTAATTCCCAAACATGAAAACTGTAATATAAAGGTAAATTTCCCCATGTGGGAGGAATAAATGCTTATCTTATAAATAACACAAACAAGGTACAATTTAATGTTTCTGCCCTGTAAACCATTAGCGCTATTTATTTTGTATGAATTAACTCTTAGTCTCAATATTCACATTTTACATTGTTTATAACCACATGAATTGTATCCTTAACTTCACACAAATTGATTTACAGATTTGCATATTACACTTACACTAGAAAATGATCAATTTAAGCTTTACATAAACGTATAGTTTAGCCTCACTGCTAATAAAGCGATGTGCAGAGGTGGTAGAAGTACTACAGGCCCATACTTAAGTAAAAGTACAAGTATATTGTAAAATAATTACTTAAGTACAAGTTTAAGTAGGATGATTTTTTTACTCAAGGAGAAGTATAAAGGTACATGCACCTACATGTACTTAAAGTTAGAAAATAAAAGTTTTTTTTTTAAATCGCTTCTAATTACATTTTAACCTGGTATCTTTTTATTCAATTTAAATGTGCAAAAGCACGATCACATAAAAATCATGCAGTAATCTGCTGTAGTTTAATATTGTTCTTTTTACAAGAATCCAATCCAAAATCATGTGAATATCAGAAATATTTGTATATTAATAGCCCTGACATAATTGGTTAAATTATCTAATGTGCAAAAACAATGAACTAAAGCAGGTTAAATAATAAGTCTATGTACTGCGTATGAATATTGTACAATACAATACTGAACTCATGTATAATGTATAGTGCAGCTACATGTTAGGGTTATGTCATCCTATCCAATTAAAAGTTCAAGTTATAAAATACATTGTTCTCCACTGTATTCTCCACTGACAAGTTTTTAGCAATGTAGCTTTTAGTCAACGCATTTAAGAATCAATCTTTGCTTTTTTATTATATTATGTTGGTAACCGTTTTACAAAAGCAATAAGGTACTTGGGGTTGTGCATTATTGTGAATAAACCACGAGAATAGGTGTATCGGCACTCCACTTGCGCGCCGTGCCTAATAACACCTCTTTCCTGTGGTTTATTCACAATAATGCTACACTCTCCCATGCCTTATTGCTTTATTATAAAATTCCAATATTTAGGTGAGCTAAAGGGTGAGAAGGATGCAAAGGAATCACAGCCTTCAGGAAGCCAGAGTCCAGATGTGCCTCCAAACTGTGAGAGAAAAATTTTCATTATTTCATTAACACAGCAACTATTTTAAAAAATGTTTTATTATATGATGTTTTTTTGCAGAAGTACTTAATGCATATATTACTTAGTAATACATTTATGTAAATAATAACATTGGTAACTTAAAATATATTGTAATATATTTTAATTATTATTATTTTTAAAGCAACTTCTACACTTTGCAGAACACAAATAACACATAACGCAATAAGCAACTCCTGCAACCTAAAGTTAAAATGACATTAAAATAACTGTTGTAAAACGTAATGGCCTTAATTATTATGAGTGTGAAAGTCTTTATCACAAAGCTATGTCACCACAACGGTATGCTCCACACAACCCAGCATTCCTGAAATACCGCCCTTCTGAACTGAACTGTCAAAATAAGTGTTCTTTGTCAGGTAGGTGCTTAGCCTTGGAAACGACACTGAAGAAGATCTTTGCCTCAACACACAGCAGGGAGATTATGACCCCTTCAGCCACTTTCTCTGGGATCTTCCCCCTTCACCAGAAAACCCGTAAATTTTTCTAGATGCCAAAGGTGTTTTGGGCAGTTCATATATAAAAAGTGCCACTAGGCTCTGGAGCTGATCTTGCGCTTGCTTTATGGATGACCTCTCTGACTTCCTTTAGCTGCAGCAAAATCAAACCTTTCGTCTGGTTCAGTGGGATTTATAAGGATGTTGCACTTTCCCAGCTCAAGGGCTCTCTTGGGAGTGTGAGTTGTTGTTTGATTTCCTATTTTGAGGAGTGTAGTTTTCTGCCGTGTTTCTGTCCCAGCAGGTCTTTTGTAAATTTGAAGGGTTTGGCGCTAAATGGCGCTCATTTACATGCCCTTTCACGTCACCACCGGCGATGCACTCTGTTCGGTGAAGAATCCTGATTTTCCTCCATAAGATACACAGTAACTGGGCTAGGCCAATGCATTCCTCTTCTCCTGCCACCTTGTGCTGGGACATCAAAACTTTAATCTTCTTTTGATGTTGTGGATCCTTACAGCTCTCTGATTTTTTATGTAAGATGTTCTGGAACATTTATCCTCCTCACTGCCAAAGCGTTTAATTGCAATGCTGCTTTTTCGACATCCTCGTCAAACTGTTTTTACAGTGAAGTTATGGAAGCTGCAGGCCATTTAATCTATGGGTGACTCTGGGCCTCAGATTTTGCTGAAGGCTTTTTAATGTCATTTTTTAGTTTAAAAGATCAAACGTAGGTCAATTACTTAAACAGTTGGTGGTAATTGAAATAAATAAAAACTAACTGAAATACAATCTACAGAAGAATAATTTCACATATAAACAACTTTTTTGTTTTTTTTCAAGTTTCTGAAGACAGGGAAGGCCCCAAGTTTTTTACTGAAAGTGTAGGAATCCAGGAGCCACCTAACAAATCTGAGGTAAATTCAAGTACAAAACTGCACTGCATACACAGTAATGTATATTTATAGTTTAACATTTTAAAATTTTTAGTATAATTGTACGAGTCAGTTAATATTGCAGTTAACAGTTTGGTGTTAAAAAAAGAATAAAATGTTAAACTGTTTTTACTTTAAGAATTATGAAGACACATGGTCAATGGATGAACACCCCTATTTTGAACTGAAACGTACCTTAAAATCCAGTACTGATAATGATGAACACAGACAACTTTCCATCAAGACAACTCAGTTAAATGTGATTATATTTGGCAGTAAATCTTCTGTTCAATTTGGAGATGACAATATATTACTGGGACCAGAACATCATGATTCAAAAGAAAACCATTTCCTCAGAAAAACAGAAGTATCAGGTCATATGGTGTCCGTTATCAACTTACTTGATTTGCATGAGAGTGATTCTTTATCAGATCCTGTGGATAACATCCAACTGCTCATCAGTGAACGGAACATCCATGCTTTCATCTTTGTGTTAAAACTGGGACACAACACAGATGCTGATAAACTACGAATTGAGTGGCTGCAAAAACAATTTGGAGAAAGTTCTCTGTCCTTCATAATAATTCTCTTCACCTATGAGGAAGATGAAGAACGTGATGCTATCAAAGATGATCTGAAGAACCCCGTTCTAATTCAGTTGAATATTAAGTGTAAAAACAGATATCACACATGCAGCAAAAACATGAACAATGAATCAGAAATGAAAACATTGCTGGAGAAGATTGACCTTCTGGTTTCTGAGAATAAATCATATGTCTACTGCACGACAGAATTTAAAGTAAACCAGTGTGATAATAAAGGTAAGTGATAAGTAATTTTGTTTAGTTTGTTAACTAAATATTTAGTTATTGGTAAAACTTTGTTGTACTTGTAGTATATACTTTTATTTGTGGTATATGACAGAATGATGAGCAGTAAATAAGCAGTTAATCATCTTGAAAGTGTATCAGGTTGACTGGCCATTGGTAAATAGGTCGCACAAGAGTGCTCTTATGAGGGAAAATTACATTTTCCAGAAAAAGCTTAGTAAATTAAACTTGGTTCAACGTGATGCGTAGCACAGTGGTAGATAAGTGTGACAGAGCACAAGTCTTGCCAGTGGTAAAATGTTGGTTTACCAGAGTGTATAGAATGATGTGCAGTACTTCTGAAAGAATAGGTTTGCATTTACAAAAAATATGTTTAACTAGAAAACATTCTTAACACATTATAAGACTCATAAACTTTATATGTCTAATGCATGATAACACCCTTTTTTATATGAACATTCAGAACATTTCCTATGTTCTTAGAACAGTAACACATTTCAGTGTTCGTATGGTAATCATGTTCCTGGTTTAATCCACTTTGGCCTTTTTGGTAAGGCTGGATGAGTATCAGTCAAGGCTTGATCTTTATGCACTGTGCTACACCAACTACGCTGAGGTTGGGCAGGTGTGTCAAGTCCAGACTGCCATCAGGGTACTTTCTGTAGTTGCCTTGTGGCCACATGTTGTATCACCCAATCAGTGTTAAACATCATGTGTGAATAATAAGGCTTGAGTTCATTGTAATAAACAACCATCACCTTAGTGAAGATCATCTGTCTTGATTACAAACAATTCATCTTCATTCCTGGAGTGTATTTCAGTTTTTCTATGCTGCTATGCTAGAAATATCTGCAATACATTACCTGTAACACCTCACCAGACCAAAGAACGATCTTTTTTTTTGTCTCATTGACACTTCTGGCTGTGTCAAGCTACATTTTTTAGAATCCTTTGCAGAGGTCCAACAGTGTTAGTTATCTGGCTTCGCCTAGCCGTTACACCAACTCATCAGCACTTGGCATCGGGTATGGGTTGAATCCCAACACGCACAAAAATCCACAGAGAATCTCAATCCTCCACTCTTTTTATGGACCAGCATTACTGGGCTGCATCATTTGATCACCCAATTGTCAGCATGTCTTGGACCTTTCATTTAAGGTCAGCAAAGAGTCTTGCTTTGGCCTTATAATAACTATGCGCTGTTGTGTGTTAGATTCAAGACATTTTCTCTCAAAAGCATTGCTGACTTTCTTCAACCCTCTACATCTTCTTGTTTTGTACAGCAAATACTGTGGCTTTCCATGTGTAACTGCCATTTTAGGTCTCACATGGTGACCTCTAGGTTTTACTGTGGGGGTTGCAATTTGCCTTACAAATAGGAACCTGTTCCTGAACCTGTTTCTCATCATGCAATTAGGAGATTTAAGGGTCGACTGAGGGTGTGGATAGAGAAGCATGGGTGTGAAGTTTTCTGAGTTCAAGAATGCGTGTCTGTTTGTAAAACCTGCTCCAGTTTGGAAAATAAAGCCTCAAATGTTCGTAATGGCAAACAGTGTTTGTGCCCATTCTTGACTGCCACCACAAATTCTGACAAAACAGAGGTACTTATAGTTACTTTTAGTTCCTAGAATTAATAAAGTTACTGCTGGTGGAAGAGCGTTCTCCTACAAGGCTCCTCAACATTGAAATAGCCTTCCAGTTACTGTTCATAATTCTAAATCGCGATCAATCTTTGAGGTTTAAGATTAAAAACACATCTATTCACTTTTGCGTTCAATTAATTTCCTGTAGATAAAGGTGTAGATCTCAGAGTTGACTGTGTTGGGTTGGCGAACTGGAATAGTCCTTTCTGGCATTTCACCTCTTTACCCTGCTCATTATTAGAACAGGGCGTGGTGCTGAAATGATGCTATTCCTTAGCCTCTTGACTAAGTAAGAACTGCCCCGTGTAGGAATGCAGTTCTAGGCAGTTATGCTGCACTGCCGGTCATTTATTTATTACATAATTACTGTACATTAAAAAACTCTACCTGCATTTCTTGTCTGTTTTTTTTTTCCTGTTACCTTTTTTTTTTGAGGTGTCACCAGCTCTCTGTTCCTGGCATTGCCGGAGCACTCTGGCTACAACGATTATGTGATGGAACCTGGACTTTTTTTTTAGACTGATAGCATTGCAGTCCTGGAGGATGGAGTCAATGGACTTTATTGAACTACTTGAACTATACTGGTAGATTTGTTAAGGTGGGCAGAGTTTACATTGGAAGCCTGTGTAGCTACCAGAGCACAAAACAGATACAAAAATAGATACAGATGCTGTAGATATAAAAAAAAAATATAGGTACACTGCAACATCTACCTTTCGGGTTAAAGCGATCAGAAGTGAGAAAGGTGGCAAAATAAAATAGTAAGTACAAATTTGAAAGGGAAAATAAATAAAAAAATAACAGTAATGTTGAGGTTAAAACTACTAATGAAGCTGAAGATAACTCTGTTCTCTCTTTGAAGCAGTCAGCAAAACAGAACAAGTGTATTGTGGTGTTGGCCAAGAATGGTCCCACATTTCTTGACCCCACGTCTCTGACTGCCGCTTTGGTCACACAGTAGTAGAAGTTTTGTTTATTTTGTCCTTGGATCCTACTAGAAGTACCTCGATTTTGTCACAATTTAGAAGTAGGAAGTTTTTTGGTATTCACGGTTTAATTTCTTTAATGCCGTCCTTGAGTTTACTGTTTGTACACCATTAAGTTCAGCTGAAATGTACAAATGAGTACCATCTGCATAGGAGTGGAAACTAATTCCATGTTTGCACATTGATCTCAATGGGAGCATATACAGGGCAAAAAGGAGTGGTCCCAGAACTGATCCCTGTGGAACACCATAGTTATTTAGTGATATGACTATTTCTGAGTTCAAGGTTGCCTTTAGTTTAACCACGGGAAGTTTAACCAAGCTTTCTTCTGTGAATAATATTATGTATATTGTTATAACATTTTAGCATGCTAGCTTTACTTTGGTCACAATTAGTTTTACTTTCAATACCAGATTTGCATGCCATCACAGTGATGGGAGTTCTGAAAGCCCAGATTTCCTTGATGCTTGCTGTCAGCTCTTCTTTGTTGTTAGTTTAGTTCTTAGTTAGTTTTCCACTGCATCCCTGCCTACAGAAGTGTGGCAGACGGACTGGAGTTTCTGCTAGGCTAACAAAGCCTGATGGCATTTAGAATAAAAGATCTTCTGAGTCTGTCTGTAGAGCAGCCTAGTGACAAAAGCCACTGTCAGTGAAACTGGTTCTTTGGTCCTTAATGATGGTGTGCAGTGGGTGACCATCATCATCCATGATGGAAAACAGTTTGTTAAATTTCCTTTTTTCTGCCACCTTAATCACAGACTCCAGTTTTACCCCCACAACTGACTCAGCTCATCTGACCAGCTTGTCAAGTCTTTCTTTTTTATGCTTCCTCCCCAGCAAACCACAGCATCCTCTACCTTCCACCGAAGGATGCCCCAAAGATGTTCTTTTAGGTTTAGGTCTGGAGACATGCTTGGCCAGTCTATCATCGTTACCCTCAGCCTTTCCAATAAAGCAGTGATCGTCTTAAAGGTTTGGGGTCATTATCATGCTGGAACATTGCCCTGCGACCCAGTTTCTGGAGGGAGGGGATTGTGCTCTGTTTCAGTATTTCACATACATATAAGAGTCCATGTGTCCCTCAATAAAATGTAACTCCTCAACACCTGGTGCACTTCTCACCTGATGCCACCACGCATGCTTGAGACCATCCGAACAAAACAAATGAATCTTGGTCTCCTCAAAGTCAATTGAACACACCTGCTCCCAATGCACACCTGAGACCGAGTAACACTAATGAGTCACATGACATTTTGGAGGCAAAATGAAAAGCAGTGCTCAGTTTGGACATTTAGGGGTGTAGTCTCTTAGAGGTGTACTCACTTTTGTTGTCGGTGGTTTCGACATTAATGGCTGTATATTGGTTTATTTTGAGGAAAGAATCAATTTACACTGTAATATTAGTTGCACATCTTAAAACAAATGTAGCAAAAACGTCAGGGATAAACATGCTTAAAATAGCAACCAAAACAAACTAACTGCATAACAAAATAATACTAAACCTAACCCAAAATGAAACAAACTAAACTACATAAATCTTACTTCCCTCACTTTTTAACAAAAAAACAGGAAGAAAGGGGGATTTAAAAAAATAAACCTTATCCCCTGCTGTGGTGCTATATTGGCTTGATGTCAACTGCAGCATGTATATAAAACAATACACATAACAGACCAATAAAGAGTTAAATAATAAACTACAGTAAACTTATAACTTCAAAACACTGAGAATAACATAAGACATAATAAAGGCAAGTTAGTTTTGGTCTGGGCAATATGGTGGTGGTAAAAGAAAGATGTCAGCACTTTATAGGACCAGAATCAACCAATCATCTCCTTCTCTTACATATACATATTAAAAAGACAGGATGTCAAAGAGAACTCAATGGGAAAGAGGAAGAGAACAATAGGAAAATAAATAATAATAAGCCCCCATTGTGACATTCAACTATAATGGAATGACATATAAAAAATACTTTTTTAACTGCTATCAAGCTCCCTTGTCTGATCATTGCTTTGCTTAACTAGCTTTTTTATACAATCATCGCTTCTTTAATTAGGATGTGGTCATTTGTGACAAAAGTACTTTCTACAAGACCTGTTTATAAACTTTTTTTTTATTTATTTATTTTTTTGCTTTTTTACAGACGATTTCTGTCCTTCACAAGAAATAACCAAGTGGATAAAGGTAAAGATTTATTACTTTTAAATTAAAGTTTGTCCCAATTTGTATGAAATTAAATTCAAATCAGTACTTAATACATTACATGCATTCTGTTTTAAAGCAAAATAAGTCAGACCATGGCCTGGCAG
Organism: Xyliphius kryptos; assembly: GCA_025769995.1. Classification (NCBI taxonomy): domain Eukaryota; kingdom Metazoa; phylum Chordata; class Actinopteri; order Siluriformes; family Aspredinidae; genus Xyliphius; species Xyliphius kryptos. The sequence continues at coordinate 2,017 of JAOUQT010319471.1, read as the reverse complement.
AAGACAAAGATGAAAAAAATATTCAACTTGGAAAAATGAAGCAACTATTAAAAACTCTAAATCTTGAGAAGTTTGAAAGTAAAATGAAAACTTCAGATGTTATTCAGTTATCAAAAGTGTCACTCTATTGTGAAGAATCGTGTGAAGAAAAAGATTTAATTCAGGTTTTCCTACAGAGATTGTTAATGCTGAATTACAAAGCAAGATACATCAACACTGACAATGCTGGTGATTTAGTTTCTTCTGACCAGAGTCCTGTTGATAAGAAGAAGGATTTTGGTGAATTTTTCTCTAAAAAAACTAAATCTTTAGAAAGTGAATTGTCTAAAACTTCTTTCCATCCAATGGATGTTCAAATGGCGGTTTTGCACTGCTCTGATCATTTCCTAAAACAGTTATTAGTGACTAAACTGTCTCAGTGTCAATATGCTCTGCCTCTGTTGGTACCCAATCCTTTCACCAGAGAGATAGAGTTTCCTATGTGGACCTTTAGACAGATCAAGAAGAGCTGGAGGATCACTGACTCCTATGGTAAAAAAAGTAAAATCAGCAAAACTTTACCAGTCTGTGAAGCCCAAACTCCAATGGTGGCTTTTTTCAGGTTTGGTTCCATATCTACATCCAAGTCTCAGCTGATGAACAGCTTGATCAATGAGAAGCATCAGACCTTCTTCCACCGACACTGTTTTGGGAGTATCACAAACTCTATCCTGATGGATGGAGTGGTGGAAGTCGCTTGGTTCTGTCCATCTGGGGAGAAAACAGATAACTTTTCTGAGTGTGTTGCTTTCTGTAATCTTCATGGTGATACTGCTGCAGAAACTAACAAACAACAACTGGATGTTCTGACTGAAATGTCATCTGTTAATGTTGTACTGGTATCAGATCATGAAGACAGAACAAATATAGAAATGATCAAGAAGCTGTTTAAAGACCCCAAACCTCTCATCTGTTTACATACTGAGGATGAATCAGGTATCAGTGGAAATAACAAAGGCAAGTATCGAATAGGTCTCAAAGACAGAAACCAATCTGATGTGTCCAAAAATCTCAGAACTGCTATCAAGGATTGTGTTGTAAAGTCAGAGTCAAAGTTCAGACTCAAAGATCTAAACAAAAACAATGACGTCACAATAGATGAAAATGATCCTGAATGTAACAAAGGAAGAAAAGCTGCAAAAAATATTATAATTCATCTGGAAGGAAAGGAAATATCAAAACTAAAGGAAGTTCATCTGCCCTGTCAGGGGAATCTGTGGCATGACTGGTGTCAAATGAACAAAGATGTACATCGACTTAAAGAAAATAATTTAGAAAATCAAAAGAGTAAAAAACAAACTGAAATGAACCGACTTCGTGAATTGCAACATCAGCGTGGACCCTCAGATCTAATGAAACAATTTATCTGCACACTGATGTCACTAACAGGAAATGAAAAGATCTACTTTTTAAAATGGATTGAAATTCTGTTGGAAGAAGTAACGTCAGATGATCTTTCTGTTCTTTATCATGAATACAATGAAAAGTGGACGAAAGTCTTAGATCTTCAAAAGAAACATGAAGAATCAGCAAAAATTGCAGTGGCACAACATGAACTTGAGAAAGTTTCAGAGAAACTAAGTGCATTAATGTTTGGATTGGAGCACATCTTCAGGGAGATGGGTCAGATATATGAGTCCTACATGTCAGTACCAACACAGCAAAGAGGTTCTGATCACGAACTCATGGGCTCTCTTCCCAAACTCGCAGCAGAACTCCTACAGTCTGGTTTTCCTCTGGAGCTAATGGATGGAGATGCTGCTCATGTTCCTTTGATCTGGGTTCAAGCAGTTCTAGATGAACTAATTAAGAAAGTTGGAGATCAGAGAGTCTTTGTTCTGTCAGTTTTAGGGATTCAGAGCTCTGGAAAATCCACCATGCTGAATGCTATGTTTGGTCTCCAGTTTGCTGTCAGTGCTGGAAGATGTACCAGAGGAGCCTTCATGCAGCTGATCAGAGTATCAGAGGAGATGAAGAT
>JAOUQT010319462.1:0-14285 GCA_025769995.1 Xyliphius kryptos | reverse complement strand
AACCAAGTTGGGATACTTGTAAGTCGCTTTGGATAAAAGCGTCTGCTAAATAACTAAATGTAAATGTCTAAATGTAAATCTTATTTTTTCAACTCTAAAGGTCTGACGTAAGATTACTTTAAGACCATGCAGTGTAAGCTCAGGTTAACATCTGCATTTTGATTTCTGTTAGGTTCAGGATACAAGGCGTCTGAGCTGCAGAGTCTGTGTGAAGGGCAGAGTTTAATGGTTGGTGGAAAGCAGATTGAAGTCATGGGAGTGATTTCAGCTGAAGACTATGCAAAAGGTCGATGTTTTCAGGAAACCCTTCACAACTTGGAGCAGATTCTCAAGGCACCATTAAAACCCCACCTTTCTAAACCTTTCTTTAAACCAACAATTAAGGTCACATCTGTAAAGGAATCTGATTGTAACGGTCCTGTATACAAACCCAGGCATGATCCAAAGAGCCCAGGTACACACACACACACACACACACACACACATGCTGGTTGTTTTTAAATGGAAAGCCTTCAGGACATTTGTTAAGCTTTAGTTTAATGATCAGTCTCATAAATATAAAACCAAGTGCTAAACACAAGGTCGTATGACCTACAGGCTTCTAAGTAATTCTGAAATGTATTATTGAACTTTATTAAATGTTTATAAATGAAACAAAACAAAAGTTCCGGAGAAAAAAATCTTTGTCATGATTGAACCAAGATCGGAGATATTAGCTGAACATGCACAGTGACATATAGGAGAATTAAAATGTCCTGTAGGCACATGACCGAGGGAAGGACATAAAGGACCTTCCTTATTCAGCAGCAAACCCACATTTGAATTATTTACACCAGGTTGCTGATTGTTAGTTTGTCCGTGAGTGTAAACAACCCCGACCCACTAATGAACAAAAAAATAAAAATGACACGATCTCCAACATATTTCCAACTTCTTTTATTTTGTGTCAATAGGAGCACTTGTGATGCCCCGGCCCTCAACAAATCATCAGTGGCTGTTTAATAAAGCAGGCCTCCCATTGGTGGATGTGGTCGTGGACCCTCATCTGACAAATAAGCTGCGACCGCACCAGAGAGAGGGCGTGATATTTCTATATGAATGTCTCATGGGACTGAAGTAAGTGGACAGAATATATGTATATATTTTTAATAAGGTGTTGTGCTCAGACATGGAGAACATACCTAACTACAGTTGTGCATGAAACCATAACATTCTTTCACGTAATGTTAAGGAAAAAAATCTAATATATTTATAGTTTTTTTTAAAGGCCTAACATCAAAGCATAACATCACATATTTTAAAAAATATATAACATTACACATTGTACTTTATACATACTTAATATACATTAACATAAACAAAAAATGTATAGAGTAAGTTATTTTTTATAATGTAGCTCAATTGCTTAATCCATTATTCGCCCACAGCTTAAATCCAGGATGGAACAAATAATTTTCCTAAATTGGTGTAAATGCTGAAAAACGTCAAACTTTTTTTTTTTTTTTTTTTTTTTTTTTTATAACTCAAACATTAATGGAATTTTAGGAATAAAGGTTATGTGCATCTTCATTAACAGAATTTAGCAGCAAAAATCTAAAAGCCTATGCAGTGTGGACACTCTCTTTCTCTCTCGCTTTCTTTTCTCTTTCTCCGATATGATTCGCTTCATGAAGAGAGCCCATGATCCTAAATATCTACACCCAATAAGCAGCATGTACCAATTATGTAAAAAAATAAAATTTAAGCAGGAAGCCAAAGGCTTGATTTTGTTATTTGCAATTAATAATAAAAACAAGAACTTGTAATGACCCCAGCTTACATTGAGTGAGTGCCTCAGTACATTTTTGTAATTTATTTTTACATTTTTTTTTCATACAGGATAGCCGGGCGATATGGAGCTATTCTAGCAGATGAGATGGGTTTGGGAAAGACGATGCAGTGTGTCTGTGTCTTATGGACTTTACTAAGACAGGGTCCGTATGGTGGACGTTCTGTTCTGAAAAGGGGACTAGTGGTGTGTCCTGGCAGTCTCGTTAAAAACTGGGCAGCAGAATTTAACAAATGGCTTGGCAGAGAGAGGATCACCGTCTACGCCGTTGATCAGGTGTGTGGGGGGGGCTGTGCGGGTGTGTTTGTGTGGACATGTATGCGTGATCCGTGTTATTGATAGAAAATCTGTATACAATGTGCTTATTGTACATGCAGGGTCATCGTGTGGAGGACTTTATTCCATCTCCCCACTGTCCCATCATGGTGATTAGTTATGAAATGCTGCTGCGCTCAGTGGAAGTTTTAAAGAAGCTGGAATTTGAAGTGATCATCTGTGACGAAGGTCACCGACTGAAAAACAGCAATATAAAGACAGCTAGTGTGTTAGCGTCTTTTGCATGTGAACGCCGCGTCATTCTCACAGGTCAGTGGAAGTTTTACCTGCGTGTCTGCCTGTAGAGCGTAGATAATGTTCGGTGTGTTTGCGTTTGCATTTACATTTTAGTCATTTAGTAGAAGCTTTTATCCAAAGCGACTTACAAATGAGAGAACAACACAGTCATTAACTGATCTTCACTGATGTTCAGTCATTAACTGATCTTCCTAATGGTATACAGAATAATCTGAAGGAATGGGAAGTTTAATGACCTGATCAGATCATTTAAGATGAAGGTCACACCAAGTAAAATCCAGGTTACAAACAGGGTCAGTTGGAGAGATTACTAGAGCTGTTGATTTGGAAAGTCAGATTTTGGGTTTTACTGGAAGTGTAAGGTTTTTTTTTTGTTCTTTTTTTTTTTTTTTTTAAGATGACTAGTCTTTAACAAAATATGTCGTTATGTCCGGAGGATAGTAGAGATATACAAGATTGTGTAGTATTCAGGTTAAAGAGTATAATTAGTATAATGCGGTAAAAAACGAAACAAAAATCGGTGATCTTGGGCTCTATTTTACACTAAGCATGCAGTAATAAAAGTAGAACTGAGAACCAACACTGTGGAACTGTATGAACCATACAGTTCAATGAGGTTTGAGAAAAAAGCCAATGAAATGTGTCAAAAACAAATAACTTTCCAGATCCCGTTACAACAGAGAGAAATAAGAACATTATTAATAGTTACAGAGAACCATTGATTACAGTTATTGTTTCCAAAGACCAAATTTAGTGGTTCAATTATTTAATTTGGTTTATTTCTGGTGTTCTGCGTTAAATCTTATCAGAAATTAATAAAAATATACCTTTTTAAAGTGGATGCAGGGGGTTCAGTTTTTTTGCCCCTGACTGTATATTTATAATACTTTTTATTATTGCAGGCACCCCTGTCCAGAACGATCTCCAAGAGTTCTTCTCCATTATTGAATTTGTAAATCCAGGCATTTTGGGAACGTCAGCGGCTTATAGAAAGATTTACGAGGAACCAATCATCAGATCTCGCCAACCCAACTGCACTGAGGTATACACACGGAAACAAACCTGCTGATTCAGTTTTGTAAGGTTGTCCAGCAGTGTGGTGTATATATTTATACTGATGTGCTTCAGGAGGAGAGGGGTATAGGTGAGGAACGAGCAGCAGAACTCGCACGGCTGACGGGCACCTTCATCTTGCGCAGGACCCAGGAGATCATAAATCGTTTTCTACCAGAAAGGCTGGAATGGACCGTATTCTGCAGACCCACGGAGCTGCAGGTGCAGTTGTACCAGGACCTGCTGTCCAGTCGAGCAGTCAGAACTTGTTTCAGCAGCAGCAGCTTCACACAGAGCCCCCCCTTTGTCTTCATCAATGCTCTCAGGAAGCTGTGTAACCACCCGGCCCTTCTCTACAACACATTAAAGGTTCCTGCTGATTCCAAAACATCCTCACATTAAACCCACATTACACATCGTGGCCCTGCCTTTGCACACAATAACTGATCTGAGTGATCTGATTACAAGTGCACCACACTGAGCATCGGTCTGAATACACACAAAACGTTCTGACCACATTTTGGGAGAGGAGTGAGATGCATCCTTGAGTTTGTTTAAAGCACCTGCCCAACTGTCATCCTCAGCAAAAGTGAAAGTATGAATTTATTTACATACTTATACATTTGTATGTAAGTTGTCTAGGCACGTGAAAGTCTTATTATGATCTGATCACCAGGACATCACCAGAGTTAGACACCAGGACCATATTATACTCACATTGTCCTTATTATTGACAAAGATGTCACCTTCATAATGTCACTTTGTTTGCATTTCAGGAAAAGAATGATGAGTTGCACGATGGTCTCTCTGTAGATAAATTTCCTGAGAATTACACATCTGGTAGCATTCACACAACCGATTCAGGGAAATTACTGGTGCTTACCGAGCTGCTGTCTGCTGTGAAGCATCTGAACTGCACAGACAGGTACATGCGTATACACTCCATACACACTGTACATGTACACGTATACTCCATACACACCCTGCACTACATGTATACTCCATACACACTGAGCATGGAAACTTCATACACACTGTACATGTACACGTACACTTCATACACACTGAGCATAGACACTTCATACACACTGAGCATAGACACCTCATACACACTGAGCATAGACACTTCATACACACTGAGCATGGACACTCCATACACACTGAGCATAGACACTTCATACACACTGAGCATAGACACTTCATACACACTGTACATGTACACGTACACTCCATACACACTGAGCATAGACACTTCATACACACTGAGCATGTACATGTATACTACATGTACACTCCATACACACTGAGTATGGACACGCCATACACACCCTTCACTGCAAATTGACACTCCATACACACTACATTTTACACTCTACACTGCACATGGACACTCCATGTACACTGTGCATGTACACACCCTTACACTGCATATACACTACATACATCCTTGTACGTTGATCAATATTTACCTTTTTTTTTTTTCAACCATTTATTCGTACTTTACTTACCATCTACTCTTTTTTTCCCTTTATTTTGATATTGATGCTGCTGTCTATCGTTTTTTTTTCTTTTAGAGTTGTGTTGGTGTCCAATTACACGCAGACTCTTGACCTGCTACAGGATTTTTGTACTAACCTCGGCTACATTTGGACGCGGCTTGATGGACAGACACCTGTTGCGCAACGACAGCGACTTGTTGAATCCTTTAACAGTGTGCACTCTTCGCACTTTGTCTTCCTGCTCAGTTCAAAGGCTGGAGGGGTGGGGCTTAACCTTATTGGTGCCTCCCACCTGGTTCTGTATGATGTTGACTGGAATCCAGCTAATGATATCCAGGTTAGTCCATGTTAAATAATTATGATCTGAAAGATTTCTCACTGTGCATGTGATGGTCATTTTAGTTATAATGTATAACTTATATAAATGTTTTTATACAAATACTGACTAGCTTCTCAGTTGCCATGCATGGAACAATAATGAAGGTGACTCTGAAGAAACCGGTTAGTTTTAACGGTCCTCATTTGACACGACAGCTTTTCTTCATGTGCAGCTGAATTTGAATTCTTCTTTCAGGCCATGGCCAGAGTGTGGAGAGATGGCCAGAAGAAAACGGTGCACATTTACAGATTGTTAACTACAGGTCAGTTGCAGAGCTTGCTTAAAAGGGTTTTAGATCTTGTTTTATTCGTTGAAGGACTGTCAGCAATGTCTGTGGGCAGCACCTTTAGCATTCCCTACTTCAATAACATTTCAAGCAGTTCAGCCAACTTAAAAAAATATATATTTTTCAAAAGTAAGAATTAAAGTGAACATACTGTGTAACTGTGGGATGTGCATGTTAACACCTGCAGGTACCATTGAAGAGAAGATCTACCAGAGACAGGTGAGTAAGCAGGGACTCTCTGGTAGTGTGGTGGACCTCAAAAAAAAGGCTGAGCACATAAACTTTTCGGCTGAGGAGCTACGTGACCTTTTCACCTTTGACTCCAATACTGAATGCCTTACTCATGACCTGCTGTGCTGCCGGTGCTCGGGTGATGGTACAGGAGCAAGTAAGACACAGGTTTATTATACTTAATTTTCTGTGTGTGCAGTAAAATAAAGGTTTATTGTTTCTTAAATGGAACCCAGAATAAAATATTTTTGTAATTACAATAAAACAAATTAACTTATTAAATTGCAAAAGCATTCACATTGAAATAAATAAGACAGGGCTGACATCACTTTGCGGCTTGTGCTCTTTTTTTTATGGATGATCAAGAATAATGTAACTGTACAGCAACAATGCTATCTGTAGCAATATTAGCATTATGACCACCTTCTTAATTCAGAAAATCCAATGAGGTACAGGGGGACATGTACAGGGTTTGGGTTTTTGATAGACTCTTGATGAGGAACCCGTGGTTGTGCTTTAATATATTAACTTTTTCCAGTTTTTATAGAATTTGAAAACATCTGTTACTCACAGGTTGCCATAGTTCATACACACTGACTTGTGCTTATGTCTTACTTTGAGAAGCACCTGTTGAACAGAAAAAACAAGTGTATGGTCATGTTCTTGGAATAAGCAATTATGGCGTCTTAAGTCGTTATTTATTTTTTAATAGTCAGTGTTACTTTTAATGAAGTGAAGCCCCGCAGTATCTTCCTGCAGCTTGGACTCTGGGGTTAGACTTTAGACGGTCTATAGCATGCATCTGCCAGAAAAACAGAACTTGCTGACCTCATATGGTACTTTAGAGCCAGTTCACATCTGGAAGAGGATCTGCTAACCAACATGTATTTACACTTTGATCTCTACGTTGGATTTTTTACTAAACAATTTGTTTCGATGTCCTAACACTTAGTGGGAGCGCTTGAGGAGGTTTCCAGGGCTACAGAGAGGACATGTCAGTTGGGTCGGCGTTGTGACGATGCCAGGGTTCCACAGCGACTCAGCATGTCCGAACTTATGCAGTGGAGACATTTTTCTGGAACAGTACAATCATATGGGGACGTTTATTTGGACCTGGCTCGCAGTCACATTACATTTGCCTTTCGGAGCTTTGGTTCCCGAACCCAGGACACACTGTAATGACCTACGGTTGTATTAAATCTCACGTTCTGTAAATATGTAACATTTTGCGTATGTGTATTTTTGTTAAACCTAGTTCTGTATTTACTCTTTTGAAATCTCAGACTCCTGTGATTAAATCTTAATAAACTTTTAGCTTCTTTATTGAAATATGAGTTGTGTTTTTAAATACATCATCATTATCCATTACGAGTGGATCAGACACAGCAGTGCTGCTGGAGTGTAAACCTCAACGTCTCTGCTGCACCGCACTGTCCCTCCACCATCATGGATTAGAGAATAAACAACACAAACTGTGCAGCAACAGATGACCTACTGTCTCTGATTCTACATTTATAAGGTGATGCGGTATTGAAGTGTCTAATAGTTTACAGAGAGTGGATACAGGGTTTCAACTCCAGCAGAACTGCTGTGTCTGATCTACTCGTACCAGCACAACATACGGTTTCTGACCTTTAATAATTGTCTCTGCGGTACCAAGAATCATCCACTTCTGAAAATACCATGTGCATTTTGTGTTTTATTCTCACTCTGACCATGTTTGACTTATGATCTGTTTTCTATCTTTTGATACATAATGTATAATCCATATAAACTAAGCTGTTTTCCAGTATGGCTGTGAGTATGACTGAAGTATGTGTTCATATTTTTAAGTTTTGATATTTATCATAAAAATGTAGTAAAATGGTCAACTACATAAAGGAGTAAAATGTATATATAAAATGAATGTATATCCATCCATTATCTTCCGCTTATTTTTCTACTAGGGTCGTGGTGGGATTCCCCTTTCCCATCCAGGGGAGAACTTCTTGGGCGCTGGGCAGATACCGTACACCCAGGACAGGGTGTCAATCTATCGCTGGGCACATACTCACTCACACATCCACACACACAAGCACTTTATACGGTACAATTTAGAGCATTCAATTTACCTGGAATCCATGTTTTTGGACAGTGGGAGGAAACCGGAGAATTCGGAGAAAACCCACGTGGACATGGGGAGGACATGGAAACTCCACCCAGATCAGGATTCGAACCGGGAATCCCCAGTGGTGAGAGATAAATTAATTTATTAGTTATTAAGTCCTCATTAAAGCCACGACCAAAAAGTATCACTGTCCAGTTATTTACAGATGGCATTGTAACTGAAGTATTCAGGAGATGCTTAGCCACTGATCAAAGTGCAAAGTCTGCTCTCTGGATTACGTAAGATACTGCCTCGGTTACACACAAACTCATTAAACATGTTTAAAAAAAGTCCCGGATCATCTAGTGAACATGCCTTAAACACTAAGGGTTGTAGTTCCACTCATTATGTAACATGTGCCTTGTTAAATGTCCACCTGCTTTTTTAGCTTACATTCTTTCATCTGTGAACCGTCTACCAACTTGCATAGAAACTCACAGCAGCAAAAACTTCTGTCCCATTAATCCTGGGATGGACTCCTCCAGGCAGCGGAACCTTTGGATAATGATTAGGTTCAATAAAATGAGTTAACGTTTTACTCTAGCAGGAAGAGCTCCAAGGGTGTTAGCTTTTCTCCGTTAGTCTTCAAATGATCGAGTAAGTGCCACAGGTAACACAATCTGCTCCTCTTCACTTTAATGTGCTTTTATTTGAAATGATTTAAAGTATGTAAACGAGGACGACGTGGACTGCATGATGTCAGTGTGTTTGTGGGGCTGGGTGGAGATGGTGTTTTGGTAGGTGGTTGAAGTTGAAGGACATCTTGATCTTGTTTGACTTTGTGTTGGTTTGACTGATTGATCTTATCAGGATTTATTCTTAAACCAGTCATTTATTGTTTAAACACTTTTGGTGATAACTTTGGTTTGAATGCATGTATTTAAAGATTTTATCTTTGATATTGATTAATAATTACTCACAGATATGTTTTAAGAAAGGTCACTCTGTAAGGCCTAAGGCTTTTTTAGGCCCAAGGTATAAAGTATCCACATTCTTGATTTGTGATTGTTTTTTTTTCTTCCACGACTCATGCTGCTCTCATACTTCAAGCCTTTCTTTTGTGCATTCATTTTATTTTGTTTAAAAATAATTAACCTTAACGTTAAAAAATTGGCACTTAATAATTCATTCAACTTAAAAATCATGTAAACATTATTATCTGGATGAATTGTTATTTGAACTGCGTATGTTAATGCGATGATAAACTTTAATGCGATAATTAAAGAAGTGAGAGAACAGAAATGAATGAAGTGCTTCAAAGTCACCTTCTAACTACTCAGTCTGAAACCTTTAGCGCTGCTTTCGTTTTTACTGCCAGTTCTTAAATTAAACCAACTTCTTCATCTTTATTGGATAAACAGTCTGGCCACTTAAATATGGGATTCTGACACTAAATGAAATGCTGGGTCGATCTCCTGAACGAATTAACTTAAAGAATACTTCTGTAAGTGGCTTAAAGTGGTGAAATGAAATATAATGTGTAAAATTCTTATAGGATCAGTTTCAGCAGACACTAATTCTTTGTTTAACCCTTTGTTTTAGGCTCACCTGCCTAATATCTAGTGTCTTTAAGGTGATTGATGCTTTCAGTTAACATTTCAGAATCAAGTTGCAGTAAAGAAACATTTTAGTTGTTTTAGTTATCTTGGAAATAATTATCACATTGCGTGTACAGATTTTAATTAGTTCACTATATATATATATATATATATATATATATATATATTAGTTTGTTTTTTTTGTTTCTCATCAGGGTTCATCAGTTATGATGGTAAAAACTCAGATGCTGTTCGCTGCACTTTTCTTCTACTCTGTAAGTACAATAATTTATCGCTTGTCTATCTTGCTGCATGTCTGTCTCTCTGCCTGTCTATTTGTCTTGGTATTTCATAATCAAGATTAATTGCTGTGTTCTGTGCAAACATCTGAAGCGCTTGTTCCAAAGGTACAGCTATTTTATATATTTTGAATTTACTAATTAAATATAGTCTAGATTTGATTTCCCAGATTTATAAATTTACTAACAACTGGCTCCTCTAAAAAACAAATCACAGGAAAGCACAATCAGTGCTATTTGGGCAACTATTGTCACCAACATTTATAAAAAGGGAACACAAAATGTAAATTTTGCTGCTAAATTTTAGGACAAGCTAGATGAATGCTGTTGACTGATTCACCCAACAGGCCATAGACCATTCAAAAGTTTACAGCTCAGTCTGGCTTGCAGCTATAAATGCTAATTATTGCTAGTTATAACTAAATAAATTGCAGATGTTTGAGAGATAAACATAAATATCTACCAAAATTGTATTTCCAAAGTTGTGATTCTATGAAAAAAACACACACACACACACACACACAATATAATTCTGGTGCTTTGTCAGAATTGGGATATCCATAAGGTGAAATTGCTGTATCCGCCATTTTCACTTTCATGTAACATTAACCCAGGTTTATGGAGCTGATCTGGAAGAAAAAAAAGGACATTTAAAAGACACAGTTTTACAAGTACCGGAGGCCACACCAGTACCATATCCAATTTTTCAGGTAAGCCTGAGTGTCTTTAATTAAATAGCTTTGGCTTTACACTAAATAGATTTTTGTTTTTATTGGAATGAGGCGTCCTCTCACAATATGGACAGTTTGGATTCTTACATATTATTCTTACATATCCAAATATCATTTTATTACCAATACATGAGTACTACAAGTGCAGTTAGTGGTTTTAACCCACTCCCAATGTTACTATCTTTACAGACTCTCTATGTTACTATCTTTACAGACACTGTAAATATTCTGTGTGTTTTAATGAATTTAGACTTTTCCTTTAAACAAGATAGCAATATTATTATATTTCATGATGTAATGAAACTAGTGCTTTAAACTGATGTCATCCCTGTAATACCCTCATGACAAAATGTCTTTTAACAAGAGCTAGGTTTGTGGGAATTGACAAAATGTCAAATTTGGAATTAACAATCATCTTTATATACAGAAACTTATTTGTCTTTCATTGACTTGTTGGATTTGCATTAGTGGTATGAATTAGTTTCTGTATACAGGACAGGCCAAAAGATTGGACACACCTTTACACACTATTTTGTAGATTCTCACTGAAGGCATCAAAACTATGAATGTTTTATATTCTAGTTCTTCAAAATAGCTACCCTTTGCTCTTATTACTGCTTTGCACACTGTTGGCATTCTAATTATTAATACTAATAAGCCCTTATAGGCACACCTGAAAACCATTTCAGGTAAGTACCTCCTGAAGCTTATTGAGGAGAATGTCAAGAGTGTGCAAATCAGTAATCAGAACAAAGGGTGGCTATTTTGAAGTAACTAGAATATAAAATGTTTTCAGTTACTTCACCTTTTTTTGTTAAGTAAAAAACAACTCCTCATGTGTTCATTCATAGTTTTGATTCCTTCATTGAGAATCTACAATGTAAATGGTCGAGGTAAAAAAAACAAAACGCATTGAATGAGAAGGTATGTCCACACTTTTGGCCTGTACTGTATTAACAAGGGTTTGTATTTTTTTGCTGTTACACAATAAATTAGTAAATAGTAAAAGATTTACATTTTCTGCACAACATTTGAGAAAATCTTGTTTCTGAAGTTTCATACTCAAACTACAATTTTTCTTGTCATTTCCTTATCCGTTACCAATGTTGTGTGTTTTTTTATTATTTATTTTTACAAATGAATAGCTGGTTGTTCAATGGAAACATTAAATATCAAAACCATTAAATAAAGGTTTGTTTAATTGAATTTATTGTAATTTTATTTAAAATTCTGTACACATAATAAAATGACACTGAGTCTGAGATACTACAAGTTAGCTAATCAAATTACCACTGACAAATTAATAATTTGGATTGTTGCTGTACCCAGTTCACATCCACAGTGGATGGTGTGTCCTCATATCTTGTGAGTGGTGAAACAGAGGGGAAGATACGGATTTCTCCAGATGGCTGGCTGTATCTAGAGGAGCCACTAGAATGGAGTGCGGGAAAAAGACACACTCTAAAAGTAATGTATTAATGTATACACAATGCCTTTCATTGATTACTATGATCAGTAAATACATTGTTAATCAAAATCATGTTCTTTATAATAGAATATAATAATTTCTAACCCCAATCTTGCTCATTAGTTTATAATGACTGTTTTTAGGAGTTTAGAGTTATGACCTTTACATGCTGTTGTATTAGAAATATGAATATACCTGAATCTGACCCTAGATTGGCGCTCTTTCTGCTGACAATGACACCATTGATGGACCTTATACAATTGTTCTTCAAGTTGAGGATATCAACAACAATCAACCTGTTTTCAGTCAGAAAGAATATGGTGGCTCAGTCAGAGAGCGCACCCCTGCAGGTGAGCAAATAAACTATGTTGGTCAAAAAAAATAAGCTAACATGAGTCTGCGACTAGAATGTTGTCTTTGCTTGTGGATGTAGGAATTCCATTCGTGCAAGTGTTTGCAGTAGATGCAGATGATCCGGACACACTCAATGCTCAACTGAGATACAGCATTGAAAGCCAGTTCCCAAAACATGTAGGAACACCATTATTTACTATTAATCATCATACTGGGGAGATTTCCACCACGGATGAGGGTGAGTCTATAGTATAAGGATAAATTTGGAGTTTTATGTGAGAGAATGTAAATGTCCCTCTGGGTATTACAGGGGCAGCTGTCTTAAGAGCTAGAACTGGACTCATGTACAGTCGTGGAGAGACTCGTGGAAACATGGATGTTATAAAGAAGAAGTTTAATGACTTTTGCTCTCCAATTCAAAATATACCACTTGAAAGCAATCCTTTCTTTACCTGTGTTCAGCGTGCAGGTAATAATTCCATTCTCACTTTAATACAGCTTTACCCAAAAAAAAAAGACACTAAGATCATCCTTTCCAAATTAAACACGCACAGTGTATATGTAAGTAATGGGTTGTAATTTGTTTTTAATATTTACATGTGCAGAAAACAGAGGTTTAAATCCAATTGAGGATCCAGATTACACTCTCATAGTGCGAGCAGAGGATTTGGGTGGTGAAGCTGTGAATGCTCTGAGCAGCACCACTAGAGTCAACATTGTTATAACTAAAAACCTCTGGCTTAACCCCGGACTGATCTCCATCACTGAGAACTGGAAGGTTCAATACCCTAAGCATATAGCATCGGTCAGTTCCTTCCAAAAAGAAAAAAAAACTTGGTTGAAATCAGCAGCAGACTTTGTTTTTGAATTAAATAGATTTTAATTTTGTGTTTTAAAGGTCCAAGCCAATGATCCCAGTGCGGTTTACAGGTTGCTACAGAAGGAACGAGAAATTCCTTTTCCTTTTACTATTAATAAAGATGGGGAAATCTACCTTACTGAACCCCTGGACAGAGAACAAAAGAACATGGTAAAGTAAAAATTCATTAACACATCATCAAATCAGTAAAAGCCTTGTATTGTTGATGTAGAAAAAATGCTTGAATTATTTTATTATGAGGTGTTTGCAGTAAGTGATTATATACAGAGAACAAAATACTTGGTTTTGTGCTTTCTTGGTGTTTATTTTGGTTAAATTCTTTTTTGATGTGTGTGCTAGTTCATCCTGGTAGTGCTGGCTGAGGATGACCAAGGTGTTGCGTTGGAATCACCGATGGAGATTCAAGTTCAAGTCGGAGATGAGAATGATAACGCTCCTCTGTGCCTGCAGGCCGAAAGTGTTTTTGAAGTGCAGGAAAATGAGAAAGTCGGTCAGTTTTATTTTTGCACACACAACCAGAAAACCCACATAAACAAAGTGCAAGAGTTCCAACACGGGGACTTTTAGAAAAAAGCAATTCAGGTTTTATTAGTCATTTTATTTTTCATTATTTGTCCCTGCAAATATTTACATAGAACTTGCACTTTTGGTTCTAAGCAGGATTTTTAAAGATGACTGTTTCCTGTCTCATTAATCGGCTGATTGAATACTTTATGAAATCACAATACCACAGTTAATTTTAAATTAACAAAGGCTTGGTTGGCCGCACAGTGGTTTAGTGTTTAGCACGATCGCCTCTTAGGGCTTCGGATTGCTGTATCGAATCCCAATGTGGATGAAGTTTCCATGTTCTCCCCGTGTTCCCATGGGTTTCCTCTGGGTTATTCGGTTCACAATCCAAAAACATGGATTCAGGGTAAATTGGCTGCTCTAAATTGCCCCCTTTGTGTGTG
The DNA here is from genome assembly GCA_025769995.1 of Xyliphius kryptos. Lineage (NCBI taxonomy): Eukaryota > Metazoa > Chordata > Actinopteri > Siluriformes > Aspredinidae > Xyliphius > Xyliphius kryptos. The sequence continues at coordinate 67 of JAOUQT010319462.1, read as the reverse complement.
TGTGTGTGTGTGTGTGTGTGTGTGTGTGTGTGTGTGTGTGTGTGTGTGTGTGGGTGTGGGTGTGGGT
>JAOUQT010319453.1:0-14285 GCA_025769995.1 Xyliphius kryptos | reverse complement strand
CAACAAGTTGCACTTTGGAATGACCTTATTATTTCATCATGTTTTTGATCTGAGTTTGTTCTACAGAATAAAATGTCTCAGTGAGTGATCATCCCAGACTGGTGATTCCATACTTTTTTCCAGGGGTTATATATTCTTTCCAAAATGTTTAAAAATAAACATACATAATAAACATGTTGAAGATTTAAGAGTTTTAATTTAACTTTGAAATAAACAAGCAATAAAAATACCACAAAAGGATTCATTTTGTTTTTGCAAGTCTTTTTTTCTTTAAAATCATAGCAAGACTTTAATATAGAGAAAATATATGTTCTGATTAACAGTTTTTAAAAATTCAAATGTCTTTCAAAATAAAAGAAATTTTGTCACCTGGTGATCAACACAAAAAACTCAAAATTGTATTTTGTAGAGACTTACCCTTATCTTTATGAAAAACAGGTTGTATAATATATGTTATTTTCTCTGTGTGTCTTGGAGCTTGACTGCTCTGAGTCCTCGGCAGATGTTGGTATAGTGAGAAATAAATCCTGCTTTTATAGAGCTGAGGATTTTGGATTATCTGCCATCTGCAAAATTTGGTTGCAGCAAAAACTAGAAATGAATAGTCTCAGGTCATACCGAGCATTCAGAATTTTGTCAGTTTTCAATTATGTTAAGATTGCATTTATGTACTTGCACCGTGTAATGTTCTATTGGTTCATTTATTTTAAATGCATTATCTTTTTACGGAATTTGTTAAGCAGTAAATGTTATTGTACTACATATTAAACTGATTTCCCATAATCTCATGCTCATAATCTCAATTTTGCTGATTTTGTTTGCAGACAGACTTAATGAATGTTTGTATGCTTCGTGCTTGTATTTTGTCGTGTTGCTTAAAGGTTATTTTTTTTAGTCAATAAAATATCACAACGGCTACTTTGGGCAGAAAAAATGTGGATGTGTTGTACTGGTGGTTCAGCAAGTTTCAGAGGTGGAGCATTCATTCATTTATTATCTTCGGATGCAGGGCAGATACACTTAGGGCACACACTATATGGGGCGATATAGAGCATTTAATTTACCTTGAATCCATGGTTTTGGACTGTGGGAGGAAATTAAAGAGCAGTCATGAGAAGAAACTAAACCAGATCGGGATTCGAACCAGGAATCCCCAGTGCTGAGAGGAGAACATGCTAACCACTTACCCACAGTGCCACCATGATGCAAACATAGGAGAGAAACAAAATAATAAATTGATTTGCATTTTTTAACAGAATAAACAAACAAAAACATAAAATTGCATGTTTTATACCACTATGTCCTATAGTAAAGCAATTAGATACAAGAGGCCGTGCATTATTGTGAATAAACTACATAAGAGTGGTGTTAGTGGAGTACAGTTACACATATTTCCAATTACTTTTTTTTTTTTTTTTTAAATACACAACGTTATAGCCTTTTTAAAAAAACAAGTTATAAAACAGTGTAATAAAAAACTAAGTTTAAATAATAAAATACAAAATTATAGAATTGGTTGTCCACAACGTAAGTTAGACCTTAACGTAAACTTTGATTAATGAGTAGCAGTATACCAACTTAGTGCTCATCAGGAAATGTCTAGCTGTGTATGTTAAATCCATTAATGGTCTATGATTTAAAATAATGTTCTACCACGTTTGACGTCACATGTTTGACGCATTGATATGTGAAGTGCTCAAAGGTGCGCATTATTTTCAATACACTGTGTTCCACATTATTATGCAAATATTATCTAAGATTTTCCAAAATGACCTACATATATTGCAGTCATTGTAATTTTCCAGTCATCAACCATTAGATTACAATTGAACGGTTTTTGAACAAACTGCCAATAATAACAGTGTATTTAAAAAAAAAATAAAACACTCAAAATGCATGTTCCAAATGATTATGCAAATGATTATTCAACTTTTTTGTTTTTATAAAGAACAAAAAAAAAACGGTCATTTGTGATATTATGAGCATTAGCAGGTTATTACAGACTGAAATCAAACAGTTTTCAAGTCAAAACTTCATTCTTTGTGATGTTACATTTGCACATAGGACCCCTTGTTCAAAAGGAGCTTCTGAATTCTCTTGTCCATTGAATTTGTCAGGTTTTGGATGCTATCTGCTTCAATTGTTTTGCATGAAGGCCACACCATACGTTTGTCCCCTTTTATGCCCATAGCAGCCAGAGATGCAGATGTGTTGTTTGCAGCATGAAACGGTGCATTATCCTGCATGAAAATGATCTTACTACGGAATGCACGGTTCTTCTTTTTGAACCATGGCAGGAAGTGCTGTTTGAGAAACTCCACATACATTATGAAGGTCATCTTTACCCCTTCAGGGATCCTAAAGGGGCCAACAATCTCTCCCCCCATGATTCCAGCCCAAAACCTTACTCCACCTCCTCATTGTTGGTGCCGTAGCCTTGTTTGCATGGGGTGTCCATCAACCAGCCATCCTCCTCTCCATCAATCTGGACCATCAAGCGTTGCACGGCACTCATTGGTGAACAAAACAGTTGTGAAGTCAGTCTTCATGTATTGTTTGGCCCACTGGAGACGTTTCTGCTTGTGTGCAGTGGATGGAGGAGGACAGGATGGCTTACGCACAGCTAAAAAAACCTCTGAAGGACCCTGCATCTTGTTGTTCAGGGGACATTGGTGGCACCAGCAGCTTCAAAAACTTGTCTGCTGCTATGACAAGGCATTTTTGCAGCTGCTTTTTTAACCTGACTTAGCCGGTTGGAAAAAGTCCTCAATTTTCCCTTATCAGCACGCACACGTGTGTGTGCTCTAAATCAGCTACATACTTCTTGATTGTGCGATTGGCAATGTTGATTGTAGTCATGCCTTGACTTAAACACTCCACAATCTGTTGCTTCTCAGCAGCAGCTTTTTTCTTTCCCATTTTGGCTGAATTTTAATTGACAAACAGAAAATTCTAACCTTATCACTCCTAAACACTTTTTGCATAATAATTTGGAACACAGTGTAAAGTCTCGGCTGAACAAAAGCCTCAGCAAGGATGTTATGTAAATTGAAGCTCATTCTTTAACATATAAAGATGTCATGTTAGATAAAGCACTCAGGGTCAGGGTTGGTCGGGGACAAGTGATTGATGTCATAGCAGCTTTAACGTTTAACTTCTTCGACTGCACTTCTTATCCGCTACCGTTAATATGTCACCAGCTTCTCATAGAGAACTACTGCACTGATCTTCAAGGACTTTAATGTTTACTAAGGGACTCTGATGAGTGAACAAATTTAAATCAACTATTTTGACACCACACACATTAGAATCTGAGGAAAGAACCTTGTTTTTTGTTGGACTAGTGGCTTTGCGGTGCTGCAAGGATCTTACTGCAGAGCTCATCGAGCACTTCTGCCTTAAAGGGAATTATTTTTAATTAAAAGAATTTGTTTATCTGTTTCTGGAGAACAGAGATGATTTGTGCGTTATTGTCCTACTCTGTTAACGCAGCACAGCTGCTCAAGGACAATAGGTCCCCATTGAGCTTTGGTCCTCACAACAACCCAAGGGAGTATTGCTTTTCCAGTGTTTTTTGGAATATTGTAAAACTGCAATTATTTTAATTTTCAACAAATAACATACAGTATTTGAATGAATGCAACTATTTCAAAAAATGGAAATAGCAAAAAGTAGCAGGGTGTCTCTTTTGCTCAACCTAAGAAATGAAGCTTTACTGAAAGGCATAGAAAAGTTCTGGTGAAATTATTTGATTAGGTGCAATCAACTTGAAAATCCATTCAAATACGGTTTTAGTGAGCTGAATGTCCATTACGATGATTAGAATAGATCACCCTTCAGAAAATGGTACGGCCAACCATTGTGTCTTGTTAAGATGTCTTTAAGAGGTCTATTGATTGTCTCACAGTCTTAGTTGCCAGTGTATTTCATCAGAAACGAATGCTTCCACTGTATAAAAAAAAAAGTTAAAAAAAATAATTAAAACATTACATTGAAGGCTAACTTGCAAGATACATTTAAGAGGATGTGAAATTTGAGCAACACATAATTCACCATCACATGAGCCAGCAGATAAAAAAAGGAAGTTCACAGAAAATAAAGGCCAAGAATATTCATCAAACAAAAGGGCAACATGAAACAAGCTGACAGATGGTCTGGTATTGTCCTTCATCTAGCTCCACAAAAACTGCATGAAGATTAAGGACCTAATTTCACCCTGCACAAGGCGCGTTGTGATGCTCATCGCTATCTTACGCCCCGTCAACGGTCTATTTTCATGCCTAGCGCCTGCATCGTTTAAATAGCGTAGGTGCATGTGAATACATCTACACTGATGGGCATGGTGGTCTCAAATTGGGGGTGTTCAGGTACATTTTCGGGTGTATTGCTATGTTTATGATAGAAAACACAGGTACACAGCTGACTGAAAACAACCTGGACAGCAACACAACTCGATGTATTAATTTGGATATTACTAAATGCTAATGCAAATTCAATGCTAATCTAATTCACTTTTTAAACTTTATTAAACCAATTTTAAATGCAATGTTATATTTGTTTAAATTCTTATTTTACCATTACATTTGTGCGTTTGTACATTCGCCGCTCACATTTGCCTCTCAGTGCTGGGGATTCCCGGTTCGAATCCCAACTGGATAGAGTTTCCATATTCTTCCCGTGTCTGCGTGGGTTTTCTCCAGGTTCTCCGGTTTCTTCCCACATTTCAAAATAAATGGATACAAGGTAAATTGAATGCTCTAAATTGTCCCGTATGTTTGTGTGTATGGCTGTGTGAGTGAGTGTGTGCCCAGCGATAGATTGGTGCCCTATTCTGGGTGTATTTGCCCTGGATGGGCATGAGGAACCCCACTGCGACCTTAATACAGGATTAAGCGGAACATAATGAATGAATGATTGAATATTCCTCTTCACAGCCTTTTTCAGAGAGCCGGTTCTTGTGGCACGGTTCCAAAAAAAACAGCCGCTCTTTTGGCTTCCAAATGGCTCCTAATTTCTTATTATCTGTAGTTTTATATTTCAGCCTAACAAGCCTAACAAATATGAATGCTTTGTGTGGTGATAAATATCTTTAGGAGCCATGCCACTAGAGCCGAACATCCCATAACTATCACAGATGTGCAAAATGTGTAAGAAGGATCCGTCAGACATACAGCGTGTGAACATTCTTACCTTACATTACAATAGAGCCATTTAGCAGATTCTAGTCCTATCCAAAACAACTTACAAGTATCCAAACTGGGTGGTTTGGGTCAAAACACGGGTCCGTTTGTCCAGTTGTGACAATAATGCACACCTCTGAGCACTTCACATTCATATCAATGCGTAAAACATGAGAACATGGAAGAATGTTATTTTAAATCATGTACCAGTAATGGAAATACAGATTAATATAAACAGCAAGCCGTTTCCCGATGAGCACGGAGCCGGGATCCCATTACTTATCAATCAATGTTCATTTTAAAAACCATATCAGATTTTTCCCTGTGTTTTATTTCCGTTTCAGTTAATTAACTAAATATAGACATTTATGAATTAAACATTTTTTTATATTAGTAATAAAGAACTTGAGGTAAATTATTGTGAATAAATCATGGAAAAGAGGTGTAACTGTACTCAGCTACCGGTCAGACCTAACAATGCCTTGCTCTCATGGTTAATTCACTATAATCCCATATTGTTTTATTAATGATAAAACTTTGTCAGTATTATTTAAAAATCTTTATTTATGAATTCTTAATCTTTTTACAACACTTAAAATGACACAAAATGATCTCAAACAGTATTTAACTGTCATAAATCAGATATACAGTGATTTTAAAAAGTTTCATTCTGAGTGTATTATTTTTATATTATATTTATATTTACATTATGTGTATCGTTATATTTCATTTCGTTTTTTACTCTATACCTTGTCTATTCTCTTTTAAAGACGTGGATTCTCTGTATTGTTTACAATTCTGCCGTCTAGTGTTTTTCGAAGAAAATTGCAGTCATCGAACAATTTTTAATATTTTCTGGGCCAAAATAAAAAATATATAATAATAGTACTGTAATTAATTCAATTAGTAAAACAATGAAATACTGAATTACCATTACTGGTTTAATATAATAAACTCTTGGCTCTTTTAATTACGGACCACTAATTACAGGGTAATTTCCTCAGACAAAAGGCTAACAATTAACTTTTTAAGTTTTAGGAATATTTTCATCTCATTATTTTCTGTTTAATCCTACTCTAGGGACGCAAGGAAAACCAATGCCCACCAAAGCGACAATGATTTAGCAATCTATTGCTGGGCCGACATGTAGAAGTGATGCAAAACACATTTTCATTTGTAATTAATAACTTGTAAAACACAGCAATTGTGTTTTTTGATTACTTTTTTAATGATAACTCATTATTACCTTTCAGTAACATGGACAACACTAATGTGGACATATGATATTTTTTAGAACATGGTTTTCCTCCACATATTTCTTTCCTTTTTGTGGTATCTTTCTATTTAAAGTTATGTTTAAAAATGTTTGTAAAGCACAAAATCTTTTAGAGGCAAGCACTGAAATTCTTTGTTTAAAATACTAACAGTCTCTATAGTATGCTATTATATAGCATTTCATTCATTTACACACACACTATATAGGGGCAATTTACTGCAGCTGATTGACCTTGAAGCTATATTTTTGTACTGTGTGAGAAAACTGTTGAAACGCAAGTGAACATACATAACATACAAACTCCACCAATGATCAGGATTCAAACTTGGATCCCAAGCACTAAGAGGTGACCATGCTAACTACAATGCCACCATGCCACCCCTCTGACTTAAATAATTATTTTCAATTGTAAAAAATCATGTAGTAAATACCTTAATTTACTGTCCACCCTGTCATGTCTGACTGCTGTCTCATGTATGAAAGAGCCTCGGGTATTGACATCATATCCTGAAGGCCACATGATGTGCTTTTGAAGTCACTGTTTATCGTGTTTGTTAAAGGGAATTAGGAAAGTTTCAAATCTGGTCCATTTTTTTAAATTTATGAATGACATCAGCACAGCAGGAGAAAAAGACCAGAAATTCAGTGATATATTGGATTTGATATGAAACACCAGTTTTCCTTCCCTGAACTTTCTGAGAAGTTTAGAATCTGGTTCTTGAGGCATCATTAACTTCAGAGATTTAGTAAATGCTGTTTTGTGTCTCGGCAGCTGTTTCTGCTTAAAGTTAAACTCAATAGCAGTATTTTCAGAATTGATTGTGGCAGCATGTAGGTCCTGAGACAAAAGCGGCCGACTCAGCAGATTTCCTCTCTGGGGGATTTGTTGGTAGCTACTAGCTTTTTGGAATCAGAAAGTCAAAGAAATCTTTTTTTTAACACTACATATGAGATCTGTATCACATTATTTGCTCAAATAGCATGTTTTTTTTTTTTTTTTTTTTTTTACCTCTGGCTTTTGTAACTCATACAACCTCAAATTGAGTTTTAGTCTGAGACTGGAATAATTTTGTTCTTGTTGGTTAGCATGTGGGTCAGCAAGACGTTGAATAGATGGCTGACTTGTTTTTAATTCTGTAAATACAAAAGATCCATGACAATATTTGAACAGGTAATTAAAGTAACTTTACTAAATAGAAATTTAGTTGAATAGAAACTGTTGAGTTGTTATGAATTGTATTACCTTTAACAGAAAAAGTGAAAATACCAATTTACTTTTTAATTAATGATGCAATAACAAGTACTACATTTACATTTAGTCATTTTGCAGATGCTTTTATCCAAAGCGACTAACAAGTATCATACAGGTTCCATGCAGAATACCTGAAGCAATGAGGGTTTATGGTCTTGCTCAAGGACTCCAATTGGTAACTTTAGTGGTCTTGGGATTTAAAAAAAAAAAAAAAAACTTCCTTTTTTCTTGCAAGGAGACAAATGTAGTGTCACGTGAAACTTGTAGAGGATTAAGTGGAAGATTATGATGAGATGTGGAGCTATTAAGAGAACATTATTTATATAATGTGTTTTATTATCGTTATTATTATTTGGTGGCATGTGGTATAGTGATTAGCATGTCTGCCGCTCAGCGCTGGGGGTCCAGGTTTTAATCCCAATCTGGTTAGAGTTTGCATGTTCGCCGCGTGTCCATTTTGTTATACTCTGGGTTTTCTGGTTTCCTTTCACAGTCTAAAAACATGGATTCAAGGCCCAGCGATGGATTGGTACCCTTTCCTGGGGTGCACACAGCTACTGGTTTTATGTTTAATCTTGGTGGTGTCAAAAGTCATTGTTTTTCCTTCTCACATAGAAGCTATGAATTAATTCATAAAATATTTAAAGCAGAAGAAATTATGCAAAAGTCACTTTCATTTGTAATTAATTGCTTGTAAAATGCAGCAATTGGGTTACCTTTTAGTAACATGGACAATGTGGACATATAATTTTTTAATGTTTATATAATGTTTTTCTCCACATATTACTTTTCTCTTCTTGTTATGTTTCAATTTGTTTGGGATTTGGTAAAGTACAAAAACTTTTAGAAGCCAGAACCGGAATACTTCATTTAAAATACAAACAATCTCTATGCTATGATATTGTGTCTGCCTTATTTTGTGTACTGTTCCTTGTTTCTATTTGTTGGTTAGCCATCTGTTTCAGTTAGTTAACTTTTTTTGTGTAGTTAGTTAATTAAATGTTACGTGTTTTTATTGGTTGGTTTATTTATCACGTGACTAGGACTTTTGTGTTATATTCCCTTCATTTCCGGCTGTCCTCGTGTCGTGTTGTTTTGTATGTTACATGTAGCGTGTCGGTCGTTAGTTCTTGTAGCCTGTGTTTATCTAGCTGTTTAATAAACGCCATTTTGCTACCTCACCTGGCTACCTGCTCCTTCCAGCTCCCCTCCGTGCGAGCTTTCCGTTTCGGCACACCTAACATTGACTCTGCATTTCATTGATTTATTCTTAGTCTTCAGATGACTTAAAGCACTACCTGCCGTGTGCAAATTGGTTAAAATAGTGTATAGTTGGGATGAGTAATCATGAAACAAACAAATCCAGAATGTCTTGGGCCTTTTTTATATTAAGCTGCTTTAACTTACATTAAATAATGAGCCAAAGAATTGAGCCTTAACGAACATATGTGCTAGCCATGGAATAAGTGATAGAAAATCCAAACAGTTATAGCACCACAGGAAACACTGGAGGCTGTGACAACAAATATCCAGACATATCATCATGAGTTTTTCAAAAGCAATACTTAGATTTAAATAGTCTGCCCACAAAGTGCTGAAACGCAACATATGAGATTAATTAGCAGCCACATCAACAAGAAATAAAACCCATCTAAAGAAAAATGTTTTCAACGGAAAAGGGGAAAACTGATTTACTGAGTTGAATATTGAATTTTATGGGGTGTACATTAGCTAATTAAAAAACAGAATAAATATACTTTAAGGCCAAAACAGCATTGCAGTCCATAAACGGTGAAACAGGACTACAGGTTTAGGCTGATTCAAAAAAACAGGTTCTACCTAACTAAAAAACTTGGACTCCATTTCAAATTAAATATTCCTATTTTATTAAACTTTGACTCCATTTCAAATTAAATACCTGTACTATTTAATCATTACATTTCTAAAACTATTTTTTTAAACTGCCTTTATTTACTTAAATTTGTATTACTTTATTTATGTTCGTTTTAAATCTTCCTATTTTATGGCATCGACGGAGCTTGAGGCAAGATTTAATCCGCTCAGGCTGCCGATTAGGTTCAAATCAAAATCCGATTGGATGTTAAACGGGGAGGTGGGAGCAGGGGAGCGGAGTGAACTTGTGATTGGATGGGATGGGTAACAGGACAAAACCAACCGGGAAAACTAGGGGTGGGCGTGGTAGACAATTGTGACGCTATTTGTAATATCAACCCGTCGTCTGAACAACATTTTTCTTATTTTAAACAATTGAAAATAAATTTTGGCTCACCAAACGCATCTTGACCAATGAGAAGTCTTTTGTGTCTGACGAAGAAGCTCATGGCATTTAAAGTTTTACCTTAAATTGAAAAATCACATCAAAGTAAGTGAGCTGTTATGTTTTTTAGGTCCATTTCATATTTAACACATTTTATGTGGTGCAAGTCTTCAGCCAGTGTTGTGCTATCTTGTATGTGCTGCCATAGTGTAGTTTTATACACATATACTTACAGCTGCTCAAGTAAATCAGTGGTTTTAACATAAGGTAACACAACTCATTAAGCATTATACTGCGAGACTGATGATATCATATGCCAGCATGCATCTGCACTTTAAAAAACTAAACTATACATCAGTTCAGAATTGTATTGATCAATGTTTAGAATCAGCACACTGACAGTGTTATTATTCACCCACAGCTTTGATTCATTGTTTTGCACATTGGAATATTCAATTCATATGTCAGGGTTATTAATATACACAGATTTCTAATATTCACCTGGTTTTTGAGGATTCTTGTAAAAAGAACAAATAAAGGAGTTAACTATGTCTTCTTGTGATGAAGATTATGCACCTCTGATTTTAATTATATTTTACCCTGTTCAAAATGTAATTAGAAGTTATTTTTTAAATAAATAATTTTACTTTAAGTGCATGTAGTTGCATGTGAGTAATATTTTGCAATATTTCTGGTAGTTTTACTCCACTAACGGACTTCTGCCACCTCTGATGATTTGTAATATGATTGACTGACCAAAGTGTACTTCATTTTCACCACTAGATGGAACCCGAATCCACCTTCAACACTGCACAAGCTGCCTATGCAAACAACAGCCAGCTTTTCCTATACAGATATAGAGCTAAAGGCAGAGCATATATACCAAAGGGTTTCATATCAAAAATATTAAAAATTAAATATTACTTGCACAACCATAACATTAACAGTTCACCATCTCTTACATTACAATTTAGGTCAGGGTCATTATCATGTTTAAGTAAAGCGCATATGGTTTTTTACCCCAGTGTCTACACTTAATTCAACGGAATGCAACGCTGGCAATTTCCCTATTTTAATGTTGTTAAAAGAATAGGTTGCCTGTGTGAGTTTATTCTACAGTTACACTGTAAACTCATGTGCTTTAGCCATCACAGCTAGTTATAAAAAAGGTAATTAAATACAGACCCCTGAGCCCTTTATATTCATATTAATTACACCTGGTTAGTTTAAAAAATATTAAAAGCAAGATAAATAATGTGTGTTACTGTCCACCTAAACAATCTGCACTGAACCAAGATGCTGCAGCAACATTCTCGCGAGCGCCGAACAACAAAAATGAAAAGGCCTCGAAGCAAACTGTTCCAGCTCAGCAGCAATTACTGTGAGAACGTGGTAGAACATTCATTTAAATCATGTACCAGTAATGCAAAAACAGCGTGCCATTTCCTGATGAGCACTAATCCGGTGTCCTGTTACTCAGCAATCAAAGGTCACATTAAAACTGGACAAGATTGCACCACCGAAGACCAGATTAATAATAATTTAGTTTTAAATAAACACATTAATGAATAAAAGTTAAGTGTTTGGCATGTTCGCCTCTTGACGCAGGGGATCCGTGTTCTCCCCGTGTTTACGTGGGTTGCTTTTGGTTTCATACTACAGTTTAAAAACATGGATTCAAAGTGAATTGAATGCTCTTTATTGCCCCTATATAGTATGTTCAGCGATAGACTTGCGCCCTGGCCTACGTGTATCTGCCCAATGCCTAAAACGTTCTCCCAAGGATGGGCATGGAAAAACCCTCTTGCAACCCTAATATAAGATTAGGCAAATTAATTTATTTATTAGACCTCATTTTTTTATGTTAAAGTGTTTTTATAACTGTTTAATAAAAGCAATTATCAAACGGGTCGTTCTAGTACTTATATCTGATTGGCTGAGACGTTGTTCCAAACGTGACGTTAGTAACAATAACACACACCTTGGAGCTTTACATTTATGTCAAGCCGTAATATATACAATACATTATTTTCTCCATTTTTATAAATTGTATAGTGTGATTTGTCCACTAGATGGCAGTATTTAATTGGTAGAGAAACCATAAATCTGTTTCTCAGCGTTCATTGTTAAATTAAAAAACCAAACAAGATTATATAAATGCTTTTATGAATCAAACCTTGTTTTTTTATTATAGTGTGTTTGTACGCATTGTATAAAAGCTATAAGACAGGTTGTGTATTATTGAAAATAAATCCCACAAAGAGGTGTAACTGTACCACGCTACAGATCGGGACTAACAACACCTCTTACCCACGGTTAATTTACAATAATGCCACGCCTTCTTGCACCTTATTACTTTATCATCACCACTTTCAGGGCTAATACAGAAATGTCATTGTGATTAAAACAGACAGATATTTTAATTGTTAAAATAAAAACGTTGCACCACCAAGCTTACAAGAATTTGTTTAAACTTTATCAGATCGCTCTGAATTAAGAGTGAAAACGTGGCGTAGTGGCGGGACTGGCATTGTTGGGAAGCGTCTGAATGCGCATGCATTCCAATTTGGATGGAATTCTATTGGGGAGCACTGGTGCATAAACAAATAGCATTCCCACTCATCATACAAAAAGCACCCAATGTGTTCACACCCCTGTATGCTGTTCTGTGTGGCCTGGGCTATCTAATGTATAGCCTCAGACTCCATAATGATGAGCCAGCATGAAAAGGTCCTTTGCCTCTCACTTTGCATGTTTGGGGTAAACAGCTCGGGCCACTTTTGTTCCCTTGTGCGGCTCTCACACATTGTCTGTGCTACGTTTCCATTGAGTTGCTTTGACCTATGACCCATTTTTCACCCATAGCTAAGTGAGTGGCATCTGCAAGCAGCCCCATTTTGTAAGCCCATGGAGCAGCATGACCTAATCCACATCAATAATCATTATTAAGTTTTAATTATGAAGTGTTATAGGTTTCAGTGCAAGAGGGTTAGCTGAAAGTTGTGGTTCGAGCTGAAAATTAAGTAAATAACGTGTGCATGATTATTTTGTATATTTCATAGACACTAAAACCACTCTACTGCATTCAGAAGCAGAATACTTTATTAATCCCAAAGGAGAAACTGCAGTTTTCACAGATGCCCCTTTTATAGTGTTTTAATAAACAAAAAAGAATAAAAGATAAAGTACTAAAAACTAATTTAAGTTGAAGTGTTACTAGATTAAAGTACAAAATACTAAATAATGCAAATAAAGTAATTGGTAACGTGGCTGTGTCAAGTTATATATATTATAATTGAAATATTTTGCACTGAGTCACATGAAGTTAAAAAGTATTGCACATTTGAATCTTAATTATGATACTGCACATATAAGTTATGTTATATGTGCACTTTATAAAAAAGGCCAGAGCAGACTGTAACCTCTGAGGAGATTAAGGTCATTTGATGTGCAGGGGCCATTCCTAAAGACCTTTTTGGACACTGTGGTGGCATCAGCCATATTTTATGGAGTGGTATGCTGTGGCAGCAGTATCACTAATGCAGACAGGAATAAACTGAACAAACTCATTAGAAAGGCCAGCTCTGTCCTGGGGGACCCCTTGGACCCCGTGCAGGTGGTGAGAGATAGGAGGATGCTAAATAAACTAGCAACTCTTATGGACAATGAATCCCACCCCATGTACAAGACTCTAATCTCACTGCACAGCACCTTCAGTGACCGGCTGCGTCATCCGAAGTGTAATAAAGGGCGTTACCGTAGGTCCTTTATTCTCGCTGCAGTAAGACTTTACAATCAGCACTGCTCTCAGTAACTACGCCCCCAAATGAACAAATAACAACTTTGCAATTTCCATTTGTGCTATATATGCTGTTGTGTAATAGGTTGTCTTACAATAACTCCCTATTCATTCAGCCATTTCATGGACAATACTTGTTACAGTGCAAAATGTTTTCATGTAAATCCTTTTTTTATATATAAGGATAGCTTTATTCAATTTAGAAAAAATGTAAAATCTTTAAACTTTCCATTTGCTGTCCCTTTGCAGCTCAGTATGCAAATTTCCCCAAGTGGGACTAAAGGCTATCTCATTATTCATGGGGCAGTCGTAGGCTTGTGGTTAAAGGAACCAGCCCTGTGACCTGAAGGTCCCCGGTTTGATTCCCGGTCACACCAAGTACTCTGGCTGATGTGCCCTTGAGCAAGGCATCTAACCTCAATTATAATAATAATAATAATTGGTCATTTCGCTGACGCTTTTATCCAAAGCGACTTACAAATATCCCAACTTGGTTGAGG
>JAOUQT010319423.1:0-14287 GCA_025769995.1 Xyliphius kryptos | reverse complement strand
ATTTAGCAGACGCTTTTATCCAAAGCGACTTACAAGTATCCCAACTTGGTTGGGGTCAAAACACAGGGTTGATACAGCACACTGGCGCAATGAGGGTTAAGGGTCTTGCTCAAGGATACACATTGGTAACTTCAGTGGACCCGGGATTTGAACCCCCAACCTTCTGATTGATAGTCCAACACCTTAACCACTGAGCTACCACTCCCTGTGCGCTAATTTTATCAACAGACGATTTTAACAAACCCATTTACATAACAGTGGTTTAGTAAAGTCATTAATTACAATGTAACCATAACCGATGTAATAACAGTCTTTTAATGTTTTTGACTCGAATAAAGTCAGTTATAAGGGCTTTAATATCAGCAGTAGTATACAGACTTCTGGGCTACAATCTAGAAAGTATCTCATGATAATTCCATAATCCTCTACCAGGGGCACGGGGAGGTGCCCCATGCCCATCCAGGGGAGAATGTTTGAGTGTGTATAGGTACATCCGGGAAAAGGCCCAAATCCATTGCTGCGCATACACACACTATATAGGGGCAATTTAAAGCAGCCAATTTACCATGAATCCAAATTTTTGAACGATGAAAGGAAACCCACGTGGACACAGAGAACATAAAAATTTCAGCCAAATGGGGATTTGAACCTGGATCCATAGGAGAATGTTTGGGGTGCTGGGCAGATACACCAAGGACAGGGTGTTATTTTATCATTGGGCACACACACTACATAGTGTTTGGATAGGGGCAATTTAGAGCAGACAAGTCACCTTAAATCCATGTTATTGGACAGTGGGCGGAAACCCAGGACATGGGGAGAACATGTAAACTCCACCCAGATTGGGTTTCAAACCAGGATCCCCAGCTGCTTCCATAATTTTCTGGTTATTCATCTACTAGGGTCACGGAGGGAGTTGGTGGTTCATGCCCATCCAGCGAAGAACGTTTTGGTCACTGGGCAGATTCACCCAGGACAGGGCGCTCATCTATTAATGGGCACACACATAAGCTATTTAGGGGCAATTTAGAGCAGCCAATTTTAAATCCATGTTTTTTGGCTGTGGGAGGAAACTGTTACAGACACAGGGAGGACATGGAAACCCCACCCAGAGGGGGATTTGACCCAGCGCTGAGAGGTGGACGTGCTAACCATTATGTCACTTTGCCACCGATGTAACATAATCATGCAAACTATATCTCCTTAAGGGGTAAATGCTGGTCGCTGGGGCAGAATCCCTAAATCTTTTTGATGTATTGTTTAATTAGTGTATCTTTTTTCAATAGTTTACCGTAAAGGACACGTGTGGTTTAGTTGACCGTGATTGTAGCCTTATATCTGATCATGTACATTTGTACAGTGCTGTAATTTATCGACATAATATTAAATAAATATTCATGAATTAAAAAAAAAATCCCTTTTTTGTAGTGTCATGTTTAAAGATGCTTCCTGTGGTCAGTTAAATTGCTGAGGCTTGATGATTTTTAAGTCGTATTAAGGTCCATTTCTTATTTCTGAGAAGTTGATTCTTCTCAGCAGAATAAGATCTCATACTGTGATCTTTCATTTAAGCTGAGTGGTGATGAATCAGCATTAAACCCGTGACCATGACTCAGGGACTTGTCAGTTTCTCAGTCTGCTGGGTTCAACTGATTTCATTATCTGCCCTCACCATTACCCTGAGCTCTGACCCCCGCCGCGGGCAGCTTTCTATTGGCTTAATATTGTACGCTGCATGTTACCATCCCATGTTCGCGTCTCTGCATGGCGCCGGATGATTGTGTTTTAGTTTAGGACAGTGTTTCTTAGTAGTAATGACGTGATTGAGCTGTCGGTCCACCTCGGTTGAGTGTTGGGTTCTGTGCCTGTGGAAGTTGTTCGGGAGAAGGATGGCTCAGTGTTCATGGTTGTGAAGTATCAATCTAAAGGTTGAGGGGGTTTAATCCCTAGGTTCACCAAAGAGGGCCTTCCCCAAACTGCTCTGCCTCATTTCCAAACTTGATCTCAACTCATCATGATTTTTTTTTTTTTTCTCCAGTGTTCTGGACGTATAACCTGATGATGATGATGATGATGACTAATAGATTAATTAAAAATCTATAGTTAATGTAGTTATTTTTTTTTGTGTGTCCTGAACAGGTGAACTCTCAGTGCTCGCTCTCTGTATCTCTGGCTCAGACGCATATCTGTAAACACAAAGGCTATGATCCTCAGAGTCCACTGTGCGCCCATATCATACTCTCTGGTTCTGTACAGTCGGTAAGATACACACACACACACACACACACGCACACACACACACACACACACAAACACACACACAGGCAGGGGGAGCTTGTGCTCAGGCAGTGGGAAAGCGTACTTGGGCAGGATTGATGCACATAGACGGACTGTACTGGTGCACGGACAGGATGGGGTAGGTGCAATTGGGCAGGGTAGGCGAGCACAAACAGGGTAGGAGCGCATGTACACGGCAGAGCAGACTCACACAGACAGGGAAGCATGCACACGGACAGTGTAGATGCACATGGACAGGGGACCAAGCACACAGTTGGTGTAGACGAACAGGGTAGACGCACACAGACTGGGTTCATGCACATGGGCAGGGTAGACACTGAACTTTTAACTGTGTTTATTGGTTTTCATCTTTTTGGTTCACTTTGAGTCTACACTGTACTTAATCCAAAGAAATAAAACCAGTATTGAAATAAAATGCAATTACCAGCAAATAAACACATCAGTACAGAGTATTTATCAGTCTGTGTTTATCAGTTGGTGATGGGGACCATGTTTACTGATAATCCTTATCCTTTATTGTTTTTATGAAACTCAATGAATATAATCTAATAGACAGGTTTGATGTTTCTGCAGCTCTGTATTTTTAGAGAACGTGGCATGGAGTCTAATCCCCGCTTTAATGCATGTGATCGTGTTGATCTGTGTTCTTAGGTGAATGATACAGAAGCTGATTTAGCGAAGAAGGCTCTGTTTGGAAGACATCCAGAAATGATTGACTGGCCCGTCGACCACAACTGGTTCTTTGCTAAAATGAACATCACTCAGGTCTGGGTCCTGGACTACTTTGGCGGCGTGAAAACCGTGTCTCCGGAGGCGTACTACAAAGCTACACCATATTAAAACTCCACTGTGAGTGATTTTCCATTTCGTATCATAATTGTTTTTGTGCTCTGTTGTACTATCAGCACATTTACAACATTTAGAGAACTAAACTGCCTTCTGTACTTACACACAGAGGAAGGTGT
Source organism: Xyliphius kryptos (assembly GCA_025769995.1). NCBI lineage: Eukaryota > Metazoa > Chordata > Actinopteri > Siluriformes > Aspredinidae > Xyliphius > Xyliphius kryptos. The sequence goes on along the minus strand of JAOUQT010319423.1, from coordinate 11,024 downwards.
AAGTACTGCACTGAGTGAAGTGAGCACACGTGCCCGGCTCATTGGGCAGCCTTGTATACGGCGCCGGGGGAGGTTTCCTAAGAGCACTTCAGTCATAGTACTTGGTGGGACCGGGAATCGAACCGGGGACCTTCAGGTCGCAATGCTGATTTCTTAACCACATAGTCCCCATAGTGTCATTACAGAGGTTTTTTTTTGTAAGTACAGGTACTTTGGTGCACAACTGGGGTGGCATGTCCATCTCTTAGTGCTAGGGATTTAGGTTCGAATTCCACAATCTGGGTGCTGTTTTCATGTTCTCCCCGTATCCCCGTGGGTTTTTTTCTGGGTTCATGGGTTTCCTTCCACAGTCCAAAAACATGACTTTATGAATTGGCTGCTTTAAGTTGCCCTATATAGTGTACTAGCCATTACCCGTTCTACGCCTGGATGGCGAGCATTTTATAGATGACTTTTTTTCTTTCAAGATAACTTTTCAATTCAGTCTTCTTTAAAAAAATTTTGCTGTACACGCGGGTCTTTTCCTCCACCCTACCAGTGCGCCAATCGATATGCGCTTCGTGTCTTCCCCTACCCTCTACCTGTGCGATGCCAACCGCTATGCGCCTTGCGTCTTCCTCCTCCACTCTACCACTGTGCCTCGCGTTTTTCCCCTACCCTCTACCTGTGCGCCAAGCGCTTCGTGTCTTCCTCTATCCTCTACCAGTGCATTAATCACTATGCACCTTGCGTCTTCCCTCCTCCACTCTACCTGTGTGCCGCCAAACACTATGCGCCTTGCTTCTTTCCCCTCCATTCTACCAGTGTGCCAAGCGCCGCTCGTCTTCCCCTACCCTCTATCTGTACACCGCCAACCACTAGGCGCCTTGCGTCTTCCCCCTCCCCTCTACCTGTTTGCCAGTCGTTATGCGTCTCGCGTTTTTCCCCTTCACTCTACCTGTGCGCCAAGCGCCTCCCGTCTTCCACTACCCTCTACCTGAAGCGGGTGTTTCCAGACAAAACTCCAGCCTTTTGCAAAAATGTTACATCTGATGGTCTTTTAGGGATTATTTAACATGAGTAATTACATATTTTTGTATTGAGGCTTATTTAGCATATAGTCATATTATTAGCTATACTCAGTCCTCGGCCTAAATCTCCTGGTATGGCCACCAATCCAAGTTAAGGATGTTATTGGGCTGATTGGTTGTTAGGACACTCAATTGTGATGCACAGCTGAAAAAAAAACGTTCTACTAATAAGTGAGCACAATATTCTAGGTTCGTTTAGTATCTAAAGCATCAGCAGTTGTTGGTTTGCTTACAGGCTCAAAATGGCCAAAAAGAAACAACTTTCTTTAGAGAGCAGTCAGTCCATAGTTGTGTTAGGGAAGGAAGACGACTCAATGCCAGGTACTGCCATAAAAATGAAAAAATCTTACCATGCTGTTAACTACTTCCTTTGAGAGTGACACACACACTGGCTCTAACAAAGACAGAAAACGGAGTGGCAGGCCCCACTGCACAACTGTGCAAGAAGATAAATATTTTAGTGTGCAGATTGAAAGAGCCGTCAACTGCCAGCTGCACTAAATGGAACCAGTCAAACACCAGTGTCCGCATCAACGGTCAAGAACTTTAGTATGCTGGAATTGCCAAGAAAAAGCCGTACCTCACACTGGTGCCATCGCAGTCTTTCCTTTTTATTGGCCAGCGTGAGGTACGGCTTTTTCTTGGCAATAAACATAAAAACAGGACTTACATTAAAGAAACGGACTGATTTTGAAAAAAGTGCATCATAAAGTTCGTGCTAACAGGGAAAGTAAATAAAACGGCGGTTTTCTTGTTAACTCAATTTCACATCATAACAGTTTTTCTATCTTTGTATTCCTTAAATTTTGCTAACTGCTGCTTCTCGCTTAGTACCTCGCCTGTGCTCGCTCTGCGCTCCCGAATCTGCACAGATCTAATAGATCACAAAAGGCGCTCCTCAGTCAAACAATGCACGCAATTGGTCTGTGAGTTTACTGCACGGCAAAGCCGTAACGTGAAGACAAAGATTTGCGCTAAAAATTAACAGTGAAAATTAAATCAACAGTTTGGGGTTTTGGGTCTGCAGTAAACGACACCTATTAGTTACTTCTGGCCTAAACTATACTGTGTGTTCTCCATTCATAGTACAATCCGACAAAGTCAGAGCGCCACCTGGCTCTTAAATGGAATGACAAACACGCTGGTTGGGTTTTTTTTTTTTTTTAAATTTGATATATTTTTTTGGTTATTACGACCAAAACACACCCATTAAGACAATTGGCACGTTTGTTGGAACAGTTTGGGGAAGGCCCTCCCTATGCCCAATGCACAATGTCATGTTTGTGTGAGTTTTCACTGGAAGAATTTGCAGGTCCAGACAACCAGAAAGGTTAAAAATGAAAGCAGTTAGAATGTTAAAGCTCCAGAAGGTGTCTCAATACATGTATATGTTTTATCTCTTTAAAACTCTTTGTGAACAAAATACTGAGTGCACATTTTGTTTTCAACAAACAGGTAGTGTCTCTAAGAGGCGGCTGGATTTTTGAAGACTACATGAGGCTTCTCCTCCATGTGATCACTTAGTGAAAATAAATGCTGTTGGATCTCTTTAAATATGGCACTTTACAGTTTTTACCAAATAACATTAATACAATAGTATTTTTTTAGAACTACTGCTTTATACAAATCATGGTAATTTGTAGAACTTGCTTTTAAAATGATGTCATAAGATTGTATGGACTTTAGAAACAGGCTCTTGCACATATTTTCTTTATTTACTAAGTGGAAATAAGTTAACGTTGTCAAATCTAAATGCACATTGATATTTACTTAACAAGAAAAAATAAATAAAGCCTAAACCATAACCTTTTGTGTTTCATTTAAAATAATTCATGAAAAAAATAATTATTTCTTTGTAAGTATTTGCCACAAAAAATTCAGTTTTGTAAAGGATCTACAATTACAGACTGTAGTCCACTACAGTACATACTGTGCGTTTACACTGTTCTAATGATCAGGACCCCAATAGTACCACCACAAGGCAGGTATTATTTGGTTGGTGGATTATTCCTATCCCAGCAGTCACTGAGGTGTCTAAATGAAACTACAGCAGCACTGCTGCACTAAAACCCCCTCACTGCATCAGTGTCACTGCAGAACTGACAATAAACAATCCACCACCCAAATTATACCTGTTCTGTGGCGGTCCTGACCAAAGAGACCAGAGAACCAACAGGGGACTAACAAAATAAATGGAATACAGATTGTAATTATACTGTAAATAATTGTATTTGTCTGTATGGATAAGTTAAAGATTTGAAATAAAATAGCAAAACAGTTATTATGAGCAAAAAATACAAAACTCATCTTAAATTAATCGGTTTGTTACTAATAACCTTAAGCCAATCAGAATAATATTATCTCAGTTGGTAAAAGTGACTATAAATGGCCCCATATGGTCTCTGTGATTGTAACAAGTGTATTGAATGCATTAAAAATGAATAACTTTTATAGTTATTACAATATTAATAATTGTAGTACATATTTACACATATCTTTGTATAAGTTTAAGATTTTTTTTAGTCTTCTTAATCACCCCTTTTACGATTGTAATGAAAACGAAAACCATTATTTACTGAAACAATGTAAATTTTATTTAACATACAGACAGAATATATTTTTAGGGGTTTCAGTGACATTTGGAATTTATGGCTGCAACATAAAAACAAAAAAATCAAAATAAGACAGAAATGCTGTAGTAACTTTGTTTGGAAGTGCCATAGGTGGCTGTTTATTATATACAGTCATCATGACACATTGTTTAGGTAAAAGGGGCATCCACAAAAAGCTTGATCTTTGATTTATCACATTGTGCGCACTGACCAGGAGCCTATCCATCGCTGGCCACACACACACACACTCAGGCAGGCATACAGACATACACTAAATAGGGCAATTTAGAGCAGTCAATTTATTTTGAATCTCCATTTTTGATCTGTGGTAGGAAACCTGAGAAGCCAGAAGAAAACCCATGGCGACAACCTGGATCCCCAGCACTGCAAAGTTGCATCACCTTGGAGGCAGTGACAAGAGAACTGTATGATGAACACAACCAAAACAACACAAGTGAATGTCAGAATGGAACTTCTATAACCAGCAGCACACAAATCGGGTAAGTGATGAGTTAAACATCACAATGACAATAACACAATGAGTTAAAACAAATGACCAATGAAAACACAGAACTGAGAAGGAAAAGCAAACCGTATATACAGGACATGCCAACATGATTTTTAATTTCATTGCTTTTAGAACAGAACATAAAGCATCGTGAAAAAAAACCTCAAAATGATTCGGAAGGCTCCACAACATGCCACTGTTTCATATAATCTGATTATATACGTCATGATTAGGTTTACTGGTTGGATTCTATAGTCCCTATAAGAATATCTTACAGATGCATATATAAAAGCCTGTGACACATATTACCAGAGCAACAAATACCTGCTATAAGTTCAGACAGAGACAAAACCATAAAACATGAAATAAAACAAAACCTCAACAATGCAGACAAATTACAAGACTCAAGTAATAAATAAACCTCACAATCATGATCACATCAGTCCTGACCTGCAGGGTGACAGAAGGCTAAATCAAAAGCATTTAACAGAACTTAAAAGTGATTTGTCCACAGAAGGATTAGAGAAAGAGCACACTAACATTCTCTATAAGCTACATGCATACAATCATAGCTATACAAGAGCCTCGCAGCCCCATCTGTGTTCGCAGAGACTCAGAAACATGAACACAGGCAGCATCTTGGTTGGTTTGTTCAGCTGAGAAGTCCACCAGGATTTTGGCTCTTTATGATTTCCATTCTGGTTAAAAACATAATTAAAGCAACCATCCCTTTACATAAAAAAAAGCAGATGCAGACTCTGCAAAAACATAACCAGTGTCTCTCTTTTGCAGTGATTATAAGACAGGCTAAAAAAGGTTCAAAGAAGCTGAAGGTGCTGATGAACCCTGTTTTTTTGGCAGAGACGGGTTAGAGGTACTTGGTGTGGACATCTTCAGAGCATTTAAATTGAGACTTCATACTCTCTTTCCTAAAGACCATAAAGAACAGAATTCGGTAAGTACAAAAATTACAATATAAAGTACATAGTGCATGATTAGAAAGTGTTACACAAGAAGATGCCAAAAGAAACCCCACAGTGCTTGGGTTTTTTTATTTTTTTTTATCTTGGGGAGCTTTTGCTTGGTATCCTTGTTTCAACCGATTTTGCTTTACATTGCCGTCACCAATCAGCACACAGGTTTACTGTTTATTAGTTATAGCTGAAGTTTATTTTAAAACATCATGATCCTGCAATTATAATATTCTCTAAAGGAAATGTGTATTGTTAAAAAAAAAAATGACAGTGGAACCTCGGTTTTCTATGACATCACGGGATTCAGTTTATTGATTTGCTTTGCCAAACTTATGTCTCCGTTTTCACCGGTTGCTTCATATTTAATCGCGTGCTTACGTGCAGTGTGCAAAATATCACTGTCCCTTTAAGGTAACGTTAACGCTTCATTATGAAAACAAAATGGTTTCCAGAGTCAGCAGATCATCAAAGAAAAAGACCAGAAACATGATCGAGTTAAAAAAAAGAAATCGTTAAAAAATACTAGAGCAGAATGAAGATCACGATAAGTTCTATTGCTGTTAAATAAAAAAAGAACCAATAGAAAAGGTTAATGTAGTGAAAGCTGTTAATACAGAGATTGAAGATGTCAAAAAGTTTTTATTAATTGGATTAATAATTATTATTAATTTGGATTAATCAATAACAGATGGCTGGCAAGAAATGCATATGCTGTTCTGTTAAATGTTTAGTTACATTAGTCATTTATATTCATCTAAACTAATGAGAGGAAAAGCCCTCACTCACTGACTCCTCAGTTTTTTGGTTTTTGTTCTCATACAAAAACAACACATTACAACAGCATAAGTAATTCGCTAGTTTATAACAAAATAATATAAAATACAATTAATGTTCCGTTTTTTTAAAGTCTCAAGAATAAATGTATCAGATTCACACTGATTTAAATTAAAATAGGTGCCTTAGTTAGCAACTAAAACAGCAGGTCCACTGTATCATTGTACTTTTTTTTACTCTTAAAGGATATGCCTTTAATTTTTCATCAATCAGTTTTACAGTCATTTGTGATCGTTAGTTTAGTTTGTATTGATGAACTGTTTTTGTTTTGATTTATTTTGTTAAAACCCTTTGTAGATGTACAGTACAGGCCAAAAGTTTGAACACACCTCATTCAATGCATTTTCTGTATTTTCACTATTTATGTTGTAGATTCTCACAGAAGGCATCAAAACTACGAATGAACACATGAGGAAATATGTACTTAACAAAAAAAAGGTGAAAAAACTGAAAACATGTTTTATACTCTAGTGGCTTCAAAATAGCCACCCTTTGCTCTGATTACTGGATTAATTAGAATAACAACAGTGTGCAAAGCAGTAATCAGAGCAAAGGGTGGCCATTTTGAAGTAACTAGAATATAAAACATGTTTTCAGTTATTTTACCTTTTTGTTAAGTACATAACTCATGTGTTTATTCATAGTTTTGATGAAACTATGTGAGTGAGAATCTACAATGTAAATAGTCTTAGAAGAAAAACAAATAAATCCATCGAATAAGGTGTGTCCAAACTTTTGGCCTTTACTGTAGTTCTACCTAGTTTCTTTCTTTAGCACCAGCATTTGCTGAGGTTTTATGATGAACATAAACAGAATGAGCCAGTTGTAGTGGTGGACTGGGACAGATGACTCACTAAAGAGCCTCTAAGCAGAAATTACATTTAGTCTTTAGCAGAGGGTTTTATCCAAAGCCAATTACAAATGACAGAACATCACAAGTCGGTAGTCAGAAAGGAACCAGCTACACTATAGTAGTATTGATTGTACACTAGTATTATCCTAATCATCATACATTCATTCTTGCCATTTTTAATTAAGTACTTTTTTACAAATCTAATGTTCACAAAATGCCAAAGCTACATGAAGGCTTCAAATCTATTACTGCATGAAGTATAAAAGGTAATGTATTATATTGCTTTGGGGATAAAATGTTTACACAAATAAGGATATAAAGAGTGAAGTGTATGACCTTCATTCTGAAACAAAATCAATCAGCAATTATAAAGCTTCTGATTTTAAAACAGCTATTAAAGCATGCGTGGTGAGTGTGGACAATGATGTGCAGATGATAACATTGATGACAGAGTGGCCTTCCCAGAGGCAAACAAAGTTTCACAGGCTTTTCTGTGTGCTATTTTAAGATGTGCTGTTTAGCCGAAGGTTTTATGATGAGACTGTACAGTATGTTATCTTAAAAAAAAAAAGACATTTGGCCAACTACAACTACCACTTGATCTGCCTGGCTGTTCAGATTGTAGGAGGTAACTACGGTTTTCCAGATGTTTACTATGGTGTCAGTAGGTGGTTGATGGGTTATTGCATTTTTCTCTATTATTCCAAGTGGGGGAAAATTCCCATGGTCACATTTTCACACCAACAGCACACTCTTCCTGTATGTACTGAAAATTATGCAAATTGTTCTGACTTCAGCTCAGAAAATGAGACCCATGATGGTACAAATGCATGCAGCGAATAACAATAAGAAGGACTCGGCTCAAAGAACTGCATAGTGGCTACTTCGGGTCAACAGAATTTGATGCTGACAACTTGTTTGAAAATTAATTTGTCCGCATGACCTCAGCAACCGATTGTAGAAAAGTACTTCAATTAGTAAAATCACTTCCAGTATGATAATTAATGTATAATGACTTTTGGGAGGTTATGTGGACTTACTGCAATCTCATAGATGGAGTTTTCGAACACTGACTCATCTCTGATCTGACCATACTGTGGTGAAATTGACGTGGGCAATCGAAGAGACTTTCCTTGAACTCTGAAAACAGACCAAATATCATTTTAATTATTAAAGACATGTAATGTAAGAAGAGTGGAATCAATGTGTCTGGGCTGGCTTATTGTAATTTAATCTTACCTTGAGAAATATCGGTATATTGATATGAAAATCAGTATTATTATTGTTACAGATATGACGATGGCAATAATTATGACCACGCCATGTATATGCAAATCTGCCCTGATACCTGGAAAAACACAACATCTAGGTTTAAGTACAGTAAAGGATAAAGTGTTTGAGTTGTTATAGCAGATAAAAGTAGATCATCTCACCATCTATTGTACATTCATTTAAACACTCATGTGCTGATAGAAGAAAAAAGACAATTAATTCAAAGCACTATTAAAGATAGGTGGTATAATAACATATAGTCTAATGAGGATTACCTCTGCAAACCGGAGAGGGATCACTCCACTTCGATGGATGATTGGGAACACAGCGAATATTTGCCTTCCCTATAAGTTTATAGCCACTGTGACAGGAGAAGTGAACGGTCTCTCCAGTCGGGTAGAATTGCTTCTCTGGGATTTGGACACCGTATGCAGGCACACCGGGGTTTCTACATGGTTCATAAACATCAGCTGTAGACAAAGGATTTTATTAACATGAATGCATAATCCTTTCATTTCACACACATGAGAGAAAAGGCTGCATATTAGTGACGATTGAGTCTTATTTTAAAGTCGCTCTTGTTAAAAGCATCTGCTAAATGATTAAGGTAGTGACTAGAAAAGTAAAATAAATACACACAGCACACATTCTATTCCATATTCCTTTTGTTTCCTAACACATACATATGAAACAACAGTTCCTTTAATGTTATACAAATTTCAGCATCAGCATCATGTGTGTCGCATATTTCTGGAAAAATGTCATTGACTAAACATGGCTGTAACCTTTATTTGCCAACATTGGGATACCTTTGGAGATGTGCTATCCGTTGTGCTTGGTCACTTAAGCGTAGTTATACAATCTGCTCAACAATACGCTGACTACATGAATACTTCTGGAGTTTATGATGGAGAGGTAGAAATAGGACCAGCAATGTTCTACGGGGAAAGGGCTCAATTATGTGGCGTATACCACACTGCGAGTCAGCTAGTAATTAATAAATGTGTGAAAAATGAAGGTAGTTATAAAGTAAGCTTTTTGGAACCCAACTATGTATGTTACCGTAACTCAATAATGGCAAACAATAGTGCGCAAATGCTCTTAACTTTATTTACGGTGCACATTGTACATTTTGGCTATGCTTGCACATCTGTGCACCACTTATGTCTATAGCACTTTTTGTATTTGCATTGTCTATATAGCTTTATTTTGTTGAAAATAATAAAGCAAACTAGCCGATACACAGCATCCACCACGTAATTTTAGCCCTTTCTTCGTCGCTCCTACTTTTGCCTCGCCACCATAAAATCTAGACGTAATCATGTAGCCAGCAAATCGTTGAGCAGACTATAACTATGCTTTTAAAAGTAAGACCAATGAATAGCACATCTCTATAGGTATCCCAATGTTACAAAGTTCCGTCGACATTTTCCCCAAAATATGCTAATGATAAAAAATGAACAGGTACCAGATGCAGAAATTTGTATAACAAAGAAATTGTTCTTTCGTGTTAAGCAATGGCCGTGTTAAGAAACAAAAGCAGGTGGGGCTCCATCGTGTATATCCCATATATAAGACCTAATTTGAATTAGAACCAAATTAGATTTGATTACTGCAGTAGATAATACTGTGTTATATAATGTTAACCTGAAACTGTTTTGGCGATAGGTTGGCGCCGCCCTGTGCCCGAGACCTTCTTCCCTGGATGGGCATGGGGAACCCTCCTGCGACCCTCGTAAAGGATCAAGCTGAAGATAATAGTTTTTCTATTTCTATTCTATACAATACTTACAAATTATTATTACTAGGTTTTTTAAATACTTTGTAAAATTTAAGTGTATTCTTGGAGCATAAATTACAAATTAACATTGGCTTAAAGCATATGTACAAAATGTACAAAACCATATACAGTGTCTACACCTAAATTTACCTTCTGATCTTTATTTTTTTTATATTTACTTGTACATAAAAATATATTTAACCTGAATCAAACACCTGATTTTTTTCGCTGTGGTTTCAAATTTCTAGCATTAGTGTCTCAGTATCACACTGTTACTACAAATGGCAGATTTGAGGGCCAGGCTGGTGGCCCGGTTTTTAATCACATCCTGTCTGACAAAAATGCTTCCCTCCAAGTTACCCACAATGCATTAATAACAGTTTATATGATGTATAACTTTTTTTTTTGAGAGTCAGTATTTCTACGGTTTAGCCACAAGAACATTTGAAATCAGACACTAATGTTTGAAGAAAAAAAAAAAGAGCTTGGCCTGCGGTCATTGTTCTGGTTGATCGAAACTGCACTCAGATTGGGATTTAAACCTGGAGCCCCAGCGCTGAGAGGTGAATGTGCTAACCACTAACCACACTGATGCTGTAAAACAATTTAAATAATTTAAATCAAATAAATGGATACATACCTATGCATTTAGGAGGTTTTTGGCTCCAAACAGGACCAGTGGAATCACGGTTGTAACAGGAAAGGAGGCTGTTTCCTGAAAGAGAGTAGCCCTTGTGGCAGATATATTGCACCGTGGTGCCAACGATGAGCCGAGGACCCGACATTACCCTGCGGCTATGCTCCACGACGCCGGGGTCTGGACATGATAGGACTGAAAACACACAAACAAAATCTCCTTTTACAAAGATCATGTAGGCGACACATAAATGTGACTTGTAGCAGTAATATTTCCAACACAACATATATAAAGCATCTTGGTTATAAAAATACACTGACTGTCCAAAACGAAAACTGCACACTTTATTACACCATTGATCATATAGACAGTAGGGCTGGGCGATATTGCCTTAAAAAAAAATCTCAATTTTTTTAACAAAAAATTCGATTTTCGATTTAAAATCGATTTTCCCCCTCTATACTTAAATCAGCTGTTTATCTTT
>JAOUQT010319413.1:0-14287 GCA_025769995.1 Xyliphius kryptos | reverse complement strand
AACTTCAGTGGACCTGGGATTTGAACCCCCAACTTTCTGATTGATAGTCCAACACCCTAACCACTGAGCTACCACTCATTATTAGGGTGTTTGTTATTGGTACGAGTAGATTAGACACCTGTATTCTCCCGTCCATTCTCTCTTTACTCCAGTGGAAGGTTGTGGCACTGTCCCCCCCACCCCCACTTCTGTCCTGCTCTATCCTGCTTGGCTCCTGCTTGGCTTCTGCTCTGGCTCTTCAAAACAAGAAATGGAATTAATTAAGTGGTCTCTTAAAGCTATTGTCACTATCTTCTCTATGAGAAGCCAGGGTTCAGGGGGAACACGTCTGTCCCGATGGATTATTTTGCAACGGGACATACAATGAACGCAAAGGGGGTGGAATATCGTATGCCTCGCTGCACTATTAATCTAGGACCTATTCTAGATTAATAGTTTATGTTTACCTATTCTATCTTTTGATCACGGGTATTGTGCTGTTTGAATTAAATGCTGCTCTGGTGTATCAGGAGATTAAAAGAGTTGAGTCACTTGTAAATCGTTTATGGAAGCTACCTAATATGATTGACAGGTTGGATAGAACTGTTTAGCACTCAGACTGGTATTAATTGCAAATTGAAATCCATCTCAGCAGCTATTGGTTCTGTGAACGAATCTAGACTGCAAAATGGCTGATCTCTGCCGAAAATACTAAGTGTAAAGTCCAAGTGGAGAGTTTGGTGGAGGAGGGTGTGGGGTTATTTTTCAAAATCTGGGCATGGCCCCTTAGTTCCAGTGAAAGGAACTCTAAATGCTTAAGCATAGCAAGACATTTTAGCCAATTTCATGCCAACTTTGTGAGAACCGTTTGGAGCTGGCCCCTTTCTTTTCCAAAATGACTATACAATGCAAGGTCCATAAAGACATAAATGACAGAATCTGGTGTGGATTAACATGACTGGCCTGCACAGAGTCCCGACCTAAACCCGTTAAAACATTGTTGAGGTGAAAAAAAATGAAACTGAGATCAGTGTGGGCCGATGGTTTAGTGGTTACCATGTTTAACTCTCAGTGCTGGGGAATCCCAGTTCGAATCCAGGTTTGGGTGGAGTTTCCATGTTCTCCCCGTGTTCACGTGGGTTTCCTCCGGGTTCTTTGGTTTCCTCCCACAGTCCAAAAACATGGATTCCCAGTAAATTGAATGTTCTAAATTGCCCTGTGTAGTGTGTGTGTGTGTGGATGTGTGTGCCCAGTGATGGATTGGCACCCTGTTCTGGGTGTATCTACCCAGTGCCCAAGATGTTCTCCCCTGGGGAGCCCCACTGTGACCCTAGTAGAAGAATAAGCAGAAGAAAATAGATGGGTGGATGAGATCAGTGTGTGACCTCACAACTGCTCTTCTGGCAGTAAAGTCAAAAATATCCATATCCACACCTCTTAACCTTGTGGACAGCCTTCCCAGAAGAGCTGTTCTAGCTGCAAAGGGTGGACCGATGACATATTGAACCAAATGGAATAGAAATGGGATGTTAAATTCATTTGCGATTCAATGAAGGTGAGCGAATACTTTTGCCAATTTAGTGTAGTTTTCCAAACATTAACACCTGAACACTTAAACTCTGCAAGGTGCAACGATATGTAAGCTTTTCAGGGGCCTCTGTCAATCCTCTTGTCTCCAGCTTTACAGCTAGCTAAAAGTTATTGCATAAGACAAAAATCGGATCTTATTGTTCTCAACAGCCTTTCTTAACCAAATGCCATCTTGACAATCAAAGGCACCTTTGTTTAAAGTATTAATGGAGAGCAGTTAACAAAAGGCATTCATGATAGCATTATAAAAAGTAGTCAGTGGTTTGAAAAGAAAAAAAATTGTCATAAAATGCTCCTGTATGTAAATGCATTACATGCTGGACCAATATATCAATAAATTATCTTATTGGGACAGACTGGCTAATGTTTGATCCTTAGGGTCATTTGTGGGAGGTAGGGGAGGAAAATAAATATTATGAAACCTTGGAGAGGCTGAGTAGGTTACCTTTCAGGTATCTACACAGGTTTTTCAAAGCAGAAATCTAGGAGATATGATCATTTGTCATCACATGGAATGACTGACACCTGTCATTTATTCTACTTAAAGGCTACACTTTTATTTATTCCTTGCAAGAAAATGGCTGTGTATTAGTTCAAAATAGTGAGGTAACAGCTTTAAACTGCCAGTATACTAAATCACTGGCATTTTATTTCCTTGGTGTAGGTAAGAATGAGTTAAAATGAACAGAAAAGTAAGAACTGACCAAAAAATAAAAAATAATAATAATAAAATAAAAAAACACAGAAAGACAATAGGAGATAATAAATAAACATTACAGGAATAAGAAGAATCATATTTTGGTTCCATTAGGCTTTTTGTCTGTTGGTTTCTGAGCAAAGTTCAGCCTGTCTTCTTTGTTCTCCCTCATTTGATATTATTCACTTAATGCACTTAAATTTTTAATTTGTAAGTTCTTAGCATTTAACTAGTTTGTTAAAATAAATGTTTAGTGTATGTAGTTTAGGCTTACCTGGAAAATGGCATTTTTAAACTGACTAAAGGTGCGTTAACTTTATGTCATTTTTTTTTAATTAAAGCAGCCATTAAAAAAAATATATATATATATATATTTATGTATATATATATATATATACTGCTCAAAAAAATAAAGGGAACGCTTAAACAACACAATGTAATTTCCAGACCTCCATGGGATAATAATTTTGATTTACGTTTTAATAATTTTTATGTTATTTTGTTCTCAATGCATTCCATTGTCTACTACATAAAGATTTTCATCTGAATATATCTTTTAAATAAATATTTTATTCATTTAGATCTAGGATGTGTTCTTTTAGTGTACCAAACCTCATTTAACATTTTATCAGGTACATCTTACTTTAATACTTTGTGGTAATAGCTTCCAGTCATTATAAGCATAGCCCAAGATACAACATAGTTTTCTTCTGTGTACAATTTCTGTGTTATACGTCTATTTATTTTTCACAAGTTGCTGGGTAATTGCTAGTTTATTTGGGGTGTTAAAAGATACATAGAACACAAAAAATGTGTTACTATCTACCATGCTTCTATGACCAGGAGTGGTCACAGCACTGTGCAAAGTGAACAATCACAAACGAGCATATTATGCACCAACACAGGCATCAAAGGTGTGGAGACTTTTCTTCCCTTTCGTGTGCTTTTCTGTTATTCAAGAATTTAGGGTTTCATCCTGATTGTGCTAGAAAAAAACAAAAAGCTTATTTGTAGCATTGCATCACGAAGTGTACTATAAACAAACACACCAAATATTTATTTTAAGGACTGCACGGTGGCTTAGTGGTTAGCATGTTCACTTCTCAGCACAAGTTTGAATTCCAATCTGGTTGAAGTTTTCCCTGTGTCCGCATGGGTATTCTCACACAGTCTAAAAACATGAATTAAACATAAATAGGCTTTTCTGAATTGCCCCTATATAGTGTGTGTTTTTGTGGTTTTTAAGTTTTGTGTGTCCAGCAATATTTTGGCACCCTGTCCTGGGTGTGTCTGCCCAGTGCCCCTTTGGCACGCAAGCACAGATAATAACAGCATTTGACATAGACGGGCACTCCAGCAGCTGTACCGGGGTACTTGCAAAAAATACAGACTATTCTAGTCAAAAAACAGGAAAGTTGTTTTGGCGAGGGAGTGGGGGAAGAATATTCTGTGTTCGCAGAATAACATGGCAATAAAGCAGCAGTTGTCCTGGGACACAAAACAATCCAGAGTGTCCTAGAAAAAACAGGTAAGGTAGTGAGAATCCATAGCAACACTTCTTCTGGGGAATATAGCTAGCCACCTAAGGCACCTACTAATAACATGGTGGACGAAAAAACACATTTACTCTAGTCTTATTTAGGCAAGAGGCTGCCAATTCGATGCAAATCTCTTTGGTCTCCAATTTTTCCAATCTCGATCACAAAGTCACAAAATTCTCAATGATGGTAATTTATAGTCACAATTACAGTCTGAGTGCCATTGACTCTGCCCATCCCATCAATCATAATGGCCAGCCCATGTGAATGTTGAACAACTGACTATTTAAATTTACCAATATACCAGGGCAATGCCTAATCCAATGAGCAGAATACCCTTAATCAAGACTCCAAATAGGTATACATCCTCAATGTCCTCCATGAAAAGAGGCACCAGGCACACGACCCTCCACTTTCCCCATGCGTCCATTGTATATCCAGTCACAAACGTTCTGTCAGGACAGGGGGGGGGGGGGTTACCCCGAACCCCTGATTTTTTGTTAAGAAAAAAAATTCTAAATGGTTATAATTTAAATGTTTAAATGTTAAAATGTTATGATTTATTTAATTATGTATATTCTTATTCTAAAGAGTCATGCAAAGGGATTCTTTGCAGACAAGATGAGACACAGAAGCCAAGCAGGGTAGATAAAGGCGGAGGGGGAGAAGTGCGACTGCCTTCTTCAAAAGCAAATTGTAATAACCATGTTCCTGTTTTTTGCCCAAATCCCAAAGACAGTAAATGTTTCTCAGTGTGGTTTTGTTGAGAATAACCTAGTACTCCTGATTATCTCCTATGCCATTTAAAATGCTAAAAGTGAGAAAAACAAAATATTATTTTCTAAGGTTGCTGTGGTTCAGGGACAGCTTTGGTCAGGTTATCCTGAATAGTCAACTTTATTACCCAAACAGCTTTAAGGTTCCTATTTGACATCACTTTACATGTAACAGTGAAAACAACTATTAAAAAGATACTCACTGGCTATTCTTGATTCCAAACAGAAAATAAAAGGCAATGGCCTCACTCACTGATTGACACACCGACTCTTCCACTAATTTTCCCACTTCCTGAATACATACAAGGACAAAATTTGGCATTGTGATTCCCTATTATGTCCTTGAAAAAACTAAATACGTCTTGCTTTCCTAACTTTGATGGTTTGTTCAGTATCACCATCAAACACAAGACCACTTCAGTGTCACATTGGGGTCTTCCTGCATACCTACAAGGTTGAAATTTGGAATTTTGCCTACCTACCATGCCCTTGGGAAAACAGTTTCTTGCTTTACTACATTCAATTGTTTATTTGGTTGTACCATGGAACGCAACACCTCGGATGGATTGGTTCATTGCGTGTAGCTACAAAGCTGAAACTTGGCTCGATATTCGTATATTCATTCCACATATTTATTTCAGAATTCTAATTGCCACAAACCCCACTTTATGATAAAACATGTATTTTAAAATATCTAAAGTCCAAAGCCATCACTCATTCAAAAACCATTTAGTTTCAACTTTCACTAAAATCTTCCCCGTAGCACAGCACAGGTATTCCGCAAGTAATGTCAAGAAATTATGTTAAATTTAATTGTTGTCTATCTTGGATCCATGTACTCTAAAGCATATTTAAACAACCCAAGAGAATTGGAGTATCCAGTTATATGCTTGGACATTACAACTTTTAGTAACTGTTTATGCAGTGTTCTTATACCTGGGTCGTCTCACTGTCCACTTTTCTTTTCTTTGGTTGGCTCATTTAAAAATTAAAGAAGTGAAGTAGAATTTAAAACACCTTACCAGTGGAATGTTCCATCTATTGGGAAAAGGCAGGCATAGCAGGCAAAAGAATCGCAAGAAAGGTCTAATAATAGAATATTTTAATAATATAGTTTGGACAAGTTCCATGGGCCTGATTAGAAAAACCTATATATTTTTTGCCCCTAGTTGCCCATAGTTTGCCCACGCCTGTCTTATCCAGTACACACCTGCTATAAAACTTTGTACAAATCCTGATTCCCAGCAGTATTACTGTCAATGTGGTGTTTACCTACAGTGGCACTGGTAGAAATTTAAATATGTAGTTTACTTATCAACATGTTTAATCATCAATTCTGGAAGATACAAATACCATAATATTATTAATAATAATAATATGTGCCATCCTTTAGGTCTTAATCAGTGTCAGTTTCTAATTACAACGCACTGATAAAATGCCAACTGACTCAACGCTGCCTTTATAATTAAAAAAAACACAACAATTCTGTGATTAGTTACGGTTGGTATGAATCACAACCCTTCATGCTAGTATTACTGATCTGTTATGTTGTTGGGAATCCAATGAAATCCAATATTCCTGTGTCTGTCATGTTTTTTGTATCTGACAGTAACTATAACTAGCTTAGTCCCTTTTCCTCCAAATTTCCCATGAGTAAGCAATCATTCACTATGGGTAATGGTCAGTGAGATGTTAGGAAACTGCCGAAATCTGCAGTTTTAGGCTTTTCTATGTCTGTATTTATCAGCACTATTTTAGCAGCCTATTTACCAGAATGTTGTTTTGTACTTGAAAATTACCTTGATTGCTATGTATTGGAATATAAATTCTGAAGTCAGTGTTAGCTTCTCTTTACACTGTACGTGTTTTTGTGAGATACAGAAAACAGGTGAGCCTTTTATTATGCCTGATAAAGGCTAAAATCACATAGCAAACCTCTTTATGCTTCTGCATTTGTAGTTAGGGTAGATTCGCTTATCTTATTTTCACATTCATATAAGCATGTGAACGGTACCATAAAGACATTATTCTTCCAAAATGGTACAAATGGTCATATTGGTATATTTTTCATGCATCTCCTGCATCATCATTAACAAAAAAAGGTTTTGCTGGCCAAATAGCTATGCAAATAGCTCATGAATTTATTGCATTTTACTGTGGAGAACTGCAACCAGTTTTTTTTAGCTGACTGATTAAAACAGCACAAGGCTCACATGTATTGAAGCAAAAACACATTAAACATTAATGATTTTTTGCATTTTCATTCATGTCACATGTCCAAGAAACGGAATACTGAATTCCAGCCAACATGTGTCCAAACGGCCCTAAAGAAATAAGCACTACCTAAAATAAAATAGTAAGTACATTAATACAGCATAAGTTAAGTTTCTAAATAGATGGTTGGACTCCTACCCCACTCCACCCCCCCCCCCCCCAAATGCAAGAAATATGGTTTAAAAGAATTTAGCCATGCTCCACGGTCTTTAGAGTTTGTATATGTCATGGTGGATAACAAGCCTAGAATTTAAACCAGATTAACATGTGCAAAATGACAAAAGGGTGTGGTGTTTTCAGCTGTAGTAATTCAATGTACAATGTGACCACAGAGGCAAAAATGACCCAAAGATAACAAATTATTAAAAAGTGGACAAAATGTGTCAACATTAAAAGTGTACACTGGAAAGAACTGTCTGCTAACTCCGTTATTTGTAGTGCTCACTTCATGCCAGACGACAACACAACTATGGGGGGTGGGAATTGGGACTCACGCAACGGATGGAACAGGAAGGGGTTTTGCTATAGACAGTACTAAGATGTAAACTGCTGCTGTTTGACCAATGGTACTCGCTAAAAGTCCTGCTCCTGTCCCATTACTCTCTCTCTTTCCACGGCATAAAAAGCTGCACACATAAAGACTGTCATGTTACCATAACCGCATGCTTTTCCAACAATATGAATGAACAATATGAAAAAAAACAACAGCCGAATGTTGTTAATAAAGACACACTCCCCAATATTCCCTTCATCTATTTAAAAAATATCTTTCAGATCTGAAAGAAAACTAAATATGTTTTTAAAAATGTATATTCATATTTACATTTTAGAATCTAAAGTAATGGGAAATTTTCAGGGTGCTCTATTAGGTGATGGCTAGCCTTTAGGGGGAAGTCTGTTCACGTTTCTAAGAGCGTCAACACATGCTGTTCTTATTAGGAATAGGATAAGTAGTCGGTAGTTCACTTGCTTTGGTGCACTTGACGCTTTCTGTACATTATTAGGCCAGAGAGAGAGAGAGAGATAGAGAGAGAGAGAGCACCAGAGCAGATGGATTGTGAGAAGACCTAAGGCAAAAGAAACAGAAATCACACCATTTGCAGTCCTCCACCACCCACAGTGCAGCTACTCAGCTGGCTAAGCACATTGTTACTTGTCACACCATCAAATTGTATATTCAGTTTCCTTTCCATACACAACACAACTTGGAAGTCATGTCGTGAACAATTTAAGACTTAGTGCATCATATAATTTACCCTGACATCATTATAAAACACATGAAAGACATTTTGCTGCAGTACACTCTTAATTATTATTTTTTATCTATATACTTTTATCTATATACAACTAAAATGCTGCAGAATGTGTATACTCTTAGGATCCTTTCAAACTTAAATTCCAATCATTTTCAGGATAGCTCTGCAAGTAATTTTGTTGCTTAGTGTCAGTTACACATGCTGCGTGTGCAGAATGCATGATTTCTGCTTAGGATGCATGCTCTCATACATGTCATATTTTAAACACGTGCCCGCGTTATGAGAAAGTCGGATGTGTTATGTGAGCACCTCAATCTAATAGTGCATATTTAATAAAGATGAATTGATCATATCGGACTTCACTTTCCTGCTGTTTTTTAAATGCATTAAATTAAAATCAAGGGATTGTTACACATATTAAATTAGGCATGTAATTACTAATAAGGTTTCTTTTTAAGACTTGCAGAATACCAATGTGAAAGTTAAAACGCAGTTGTTATTGAATGGCTTTGGAATTTATATATTTCAAATGAACGCATTATTATAGAGTAAAGTTTGTGGCAATAAAATATCTGAAACTGGAATGAATATAGTGTGATTGTGACTACAGTGTTCATCCGGTTGCATGAATTTATCAGTAGGTTTTTCCAGGACTCGATAAAGACTGACAAAACCAAGTTTTTTGCGTTGTAGGTAATCACGAAGAACCCGATACATCCAATGTGTTTCATTTTATGGCGAGAGCAAATGAACAATCAAATGTAGGAAAGCGAAAAGCCGTTTCCAAGGACATGGTACGCAATCACGGTGCCAATTTTTAGCCTTATAGCTACTCAGGAAGTGGGAAAATTAGTGGTGAGAGAGTGAGTCATTGAGGGCTTTGGCAATCATATTTATAGATGACAAAGGAACAATTATGTATTTTAACTGCACAACATTTAACCTGCTTGTTAAATCAACCCTGTTATATTGGTAGGAGAATGCTAAAGATTGGGCTCCTAAGCAGTAGACAGAGAGGAAGGCCAAAGAGGAGATATAAGGATGTGGTAAAGGAGAAGATGCTGAGGACAGGGTGAGGTGGAAAAGATTGACTTGCTTTGGCAACCCCTAAAAAAGAAGAAGCTAAAAGAAGTAGTATAATTGGCACAGAATTTAAATGAACACCTAATTAACATGAAAGATGAAGCAATGTTTTTTGGCCAGTCTGGCCAAAAAGACTTTGTTTGGACCTTCAAATATAATAATCTGAGGTTGCTTTAATTGGTCAGGGTTAGACTCAACAACATGAAGTCAGTGGAGCGTCTGAATGCGATGAATAACCAGGTTAGTCCATCAGTGGATTTTTCTTTCCTTGGCACAGGTTCTCATGTTTTTACATTTGATTCTAACTTCTCTACTGCCATCAAATGCAACATATGGGATGGGTTTGGGTCTTCGTGAGTATTTCAATTGCCACAAACCTCAATTTATAATAATATGTTCTTTTTAAATATAAAACTTCAAAGCCATCACTCATTACAAAACAATTGTGTTTTAACGTTCACGTTGTTATCAAGTTTTCAACTGTTGCAAAACATGGGTATTCCCCTAGTGATTTGTAATGCATTATGAATACCCAATTCATAGAACGTTTTACCGAAATAATCAATTGTTATTAACTTCACCTCTCAGTGGTCATAATGTTATTCCTGGTCGGTGTAAGTTTTAGTGTGAGGATGGATTCAGGTATAGAGATGTGACCATGTGAGAGAGTGAGACCAAAGGAAAGCAATAGGGAGAGAGTTATGCCAAATCCCAGACTTTAGATGAGATAATACTTGACTGGTGGTTCTGATGGTTCACAAGATCAATGGATTATGTCTGGTGTTTACAAATCAGGTAATCCATCAGTAGCAAGACGTTTTTTTATATTTTTCTCCTGTTTCATTGATGACACCTATCCTTTACCCTGAAACAATGTAGTATCATTTGGCAATAAAACCAAGCAATACACAGAGTGCAGACAAGTTCCAAGCCTTAGGATAAATCACAAGAAAAATCCTGATAAAAAATGACTTTAGAAAAGGGCAGGGGAGTGTTTAGCCATTATTCAGTTGATTGGATTTTAATATAAGTTAATCTTTTTGTATCTAATGAAAGCTGTGGTTAATAATGAAGGAGGATGGCACAAAGATAAATCACTGTGCTGTCAGTTAAAAATGAAGAGCCATTTTGCAGAGGTGAAAGCCCTTATCATTTGCATTGCTATCATTTGTCATAACTTGGACTTGCAGCAAAAAAATCCTCCTTGGAACTAACACTGTCATAACTGTTGCAAATTCTCAATTATCTACCTTTTATCCAATCACATCAATGTAGTTGTTCAATATGTAATGATTATAAACGGCTAATGTCATCGACAAAATATAAGTAATCTTCTGAAGTGTATCCCAGTATAATCCACATACGTCTCATATATTTGCATCTACATCGGTTGAAGCATGTGATGATGTTTTTTCTAGCTTGGTGTCCTTATACAAACTCAATCAGTGGCTCAATTATGGGACATTCAGAAGCATGAGTTAGCATTGCACCTTCTGGCTTTTTTCCCGCTATAATTGCATCTCAGACAATCCTCTAGGAGGATCCATTAATCATGAGGGGGAATTCTGTGACATGAATCTCAGCTTTCCTTGCCGCTGCCAAACCATGATTAGTGGCTAACCAGAGGGCATGTGCTAGCTCCCTGTCAAAGTGCTGATATGAGGATGAGCTGACGTGTGAAGTTAAGATAAATTAAGCCACTATAACAATTATTCATATTTATCACAAATTTAATCCAGTGATGAAAGACTTGAACAAATAGTCCATTTCACTGACAGCTTTTTGCCGCTATTTATTTATTTTTATTAAATCACAGGAAAGAGGTGTTGCTACAGCTGTTACACTGCTATTTCGTGATTTATGCACAATAATACACAACCTCTAGTTCCTTATTGCTTTTATAAATCAGTAAAAAATGGTAAAAACACACAACAATAGAAAAAAAAACAAGGTTTCATAAATGGGTTTATTGAAAACAAATTATTAATGAACTGGTCTCCCGCGACATGATCTAGTCCGCTTTTTAAAGTAAAAGTTGATCGCTGAGTAATGGGACACCAGTTTAGTGCTCATTGCGATTTGGCTTGCTTGTTAAATTTATCTGTATTTCCATTCATTTTACATGATTTTTAAAAATGTATTGTATATCACGCATTGATATGAATCTAAAGCGGTCAGAGGTGTTCATTGTTGTGGACAATGTAACGGCTGGTCAAATGACTCAACTCAGCCGTTTGCAACTGTAGTTGCAACCCCCCACCCCCAGCAACTGTAGTCCACAGTAAAAGATTAAGCAGAAGATAACAAAATTAGATGAAAAACTTTGTACAATCAGTGGTTTGTAGTGCACTTTTTGAGAACATTACAATATACATTTGAATGGATCAAATCTTAAAATGTATTTTGCACCACAACTGTAGCTAACTGAACAATGTACTGGAGCTGCCTGACGATGCATTAAAGCTAACTTATGCTGCTTTTGGCAACAAACACTCCTTGTGTCCTTCTTCATGGCTATAAAAACTGCTAGATGTCAAATATGGTTTGACTCACTGTACAGGAGGCAACGAGAAAACAAAAGTACATAGGAGCTTTTTTGAAACATCTGCATTAAAAAAGATGTTTAAAAGATACATCAAACAAATGCTATGCATTTTCAAGAGCCAAAAAAAAACATTAAAGGGGCACATTAATTTGTTGAAACTGGGAGAGGTTTAGTCAGGGTAAATGGCAATAGTATTATGTCATTTTCAACACATTATAGAGGGGCTGTTTTAATGCAGTCAAATCATTACTCTGGTATCAAACCTACTCTATCTCTTTCTACTCTATCGTACTCTCTCACAGGTTTGCATTGGCAACAACAGACAAGATTGGAAGTTTCTCTATCAGGCAAAGCAACAGATGTGAAATGAAATTTAAGGTAAAATTGGCTTTGGTGCAAGCCTATTAATCATATTCAACAGCAATGACAAATTGCTTTTTGTTTTAAACAATTACCTTGGTTGCTTCATGTTGTATGTCCAGTTCACCCCTGCCTGATAAACAAGGGATTTGGGTTTAGCGGATTATATTGGCTATTAAAAATATGTCATTCACAAAACTATCCACGTGGGTTGTTTACAGTTAATATGAAAGACATTGAAAAGAAACCTACTTGTATTGCGTTGTTGTGCTGGATGTTCAACGTCCCACTCAGCCCCCTACATCCATAATAAATTCACATGTTGGCACATTGAATTTAGCTTGGCTTATGTACTGGGATGTTGTTTTCTCTGATCAACCATAAGCTGCCAACTAAACTGGCAATGTAAATTGCAATTCGGCCTGAATAGGGATTTAACTAAATAGCAGGGCTTGTTCCATTTCACCAACTTCTTCACGCTATTTACACTTCAATAGAAAGCTTCAGTTGACTTGGCTCAGTAGGTGCATCCTCACCCAGGCCCGAGGAATTGTTTGAAAAGCAGAAATGAAGT
This sequence comes from Xyliphius kryptos, assembly GCA_025769995.1. Lineage (NCBI taxonomy): Eukaryota > Metazoa > Chordata > Actinopteri > Siluriformes > Aspredinidae > Xyliphius > Xyliphius kryptos. Next base: position 1,615 of record JAOUQT010319413.1, on the reverse strand, counting down.
GTTTAATTCTTTACTTGCATCAATCAATATACAGTCACAGGCCATTTTAATAGCTAAAGCTCATTCCTCTCTGACCATATAACCATCGCAGGAGCAGCCTTCCCCTTACTGCAGAACATCTACCACAGCAGGGTCATCAGGAGGGCCCACAACATTATCAAGGACAGTACACACCCCCAGCACACACTCTTCACACTGATACCTTCAGGCAGACGTTACAGGAGTGTGAAGTCCAGGACCACATAGTTTCTACTCACAGGCCATAAGGCTTGTGAACACCTCACGCATTACCTTGCCAACCCTTCCTATCTGAACTGTTTTTTTTTAACTTTTAACTTTAATCTGATTTTTAACTGCACCTTACTCTCACTGTACTGCTGCTGTCAGAACACTGTTTACATTGCACTAAGCAATATTGTTTACATTTGTTACTGCTACTTGCAAAAAACACTATTGTTTACATTTGTTGCTCTTCATACTTGTACATAAAAGCACATGTAACTTTTATTTTTATTTTTTATTTTTATTGGTGAACAAAGGGACAGCCAAAGTAAGAATTTTAAAATTTTGAAATCTTAAAATATAAATGGAATTCGTACAGGGTTGCCTACGAAAAAGAAGCCAGCCTCATATATCCAGGCGCCTCACTCTGAATTTGAAGAGGTCGGGGGGTATCCCCATACACCATCTTTGCACACAAGGTGACACGACGAAGCAAGACAGATTATCTTGGGCCACCATGTAGTTCCACGATTAAATTCTGTATATCATAATTTGTTAGTCCCCTTTACTCTGGTTTCCGATGATCAGGACACCCATAATCATAGTCACCCATAATGCACCATTCTAATATTTACTCTCTGTAGGTCTTGGAGTATATGGAGAAAAAGACAACAGAAAGTGTGCCCAATATGTCAATTGTGATCAACCAGTTGATCGAACAGTGCACGTTGGTAGATAGCTGTGAAACACTCCACAAGCTCGAGAAATGAAGGACTCTGGGGACAGACAGACAAGTGTCTTGGTTAACTGCGTTTATCACCACGGTCAAGGTATTTGAGCTTTAGCAATTCATAGTCAAGTTATCCATGCTTAAATCAAAGTGCACAAATATGAGCGGTATTCTAATATTTCGCGCACAAATTGGACAAATTTGCGCATCTCCATTAAAATGTTCTTTAAACATGCCCAAAGTGATGTGTCGCAAAAATGGCTTGTTCGATTGAGGCAAGACCTCTGCAGAGACGGCTGTTTGGTAGGCACATGGAAGAAGCTGAAAGAGAGGATTTAGATTTCTTGTTGCACACAGATATCAGATCTGCTTTGAAAGACCAAATTTTATTCCTGCAAACTGACATTCAAATAAAGTCAAGGGCATCTGTTGGGCAGTTCTGGAATTTGTTGGCTGAAGAAAAGGAGCCAAACATAAGAAAATGTGCCACATATTTGACAGCATTTTTCTTGGACCAACCTACTTATGTGAATCAGCCTTTTATCCAAATGAAAATAATGAAGTCCAGATATTGGTCCACCCTCTCTGATTTGGCATCAGCAGCTTCTGACCAGACTACTTGCACTTGTCTAACACCATTCAATGCAAAAAATTGTGTGTGTG
>JAOUQT010319397.1:0-14289 GCA_025769995.1 Xyliphius kryptos | reverse complement strand
TACAATTGCATATTACACCAGTAAGAGCTGAGAGTAGGTTCAATTGGAATGGTAAGAGCAGTTTTGCTCAAAATATTGCAATGCACACAACATTAAAGGGTGACATACTAAAGTTCAAAAAATTGTTTTGATGAACATGAAAGTGAAGCTGAACATCTCCCATTGTCTGCACACCAGATCTAAATATTATTGAGCCACTTTGGGGTGTTTTGGAGGAGTCAGGAAATGTTTTCCTCCACCTGCATAATGTAGTGACCTGGCCACGATCCTGCAAGAAGAATGGCCTAAAATCCCTCTGACCACAGTGCTGGACTTGTATATGTGTCAGGTGCACTCGGCGCGCCTGCCTTCGTTCATGGTTCAGTTAATTAACCTGTTTGCTTTCCATTTAGTTAATTAACTGTTGTTTTGTTTTCATTTGTCATTCGGTTATCACGTGATGAGGACTTTTTGCTTTATATGCTCTTTAGTTCCGGTTGGTCTTCGTCGCGTGTCATTTATTGTTTGTGTTGCGTGTCGGTTTTATTTGAGTGTTTTTAGCGTTTTCCAGTTTCTTTAATAAACGCCTGTTTGCACCCTCACCTGGATCCTGCTCCTTCCAGCTCCCCTCCGTGCGAGCTTCCCGTTTCGACAACCGGCACGCTCACGTGACAATATGTCATCCCCAAAATTAATTGATGCTGTGTTGGCCACAAAAGGAGGCCCTACACCATACTAATAAGTTATTGTGGTCTAAAAACAGGTGTTTCAGTTTCATTGTCCAACCCCTGTATATACACTATATTGCTCACTATATTACTCACATATGAGCGTAAGTGACATCCCATTCCTAATCCATAGGGGTCAATATGACGTCGGTCAACCTTTTGCAGCTTATTCAGGCTTATTCACATAAGAAGGTCGATCCAAAAAATGCTATCAATATACACGTTGTCTTCAAATTTATGTACAAGTATCTGTACATTAATTGGTGTTCGACAAATATTTCTATGCAGCATAGAAAACTTTACTCTTACACTTACAATATGATAATTAAATGTAAACATAAATATAACTTACAAGTGATACTTTTCAAGAAATTTTCAAGTCTATTCTAAAGACACTGAACTCTGACCCGATTATATCATGTGACAAAATTAACCAATAAAAACTTACTGCCAGTTTTAAAAAAAATGAATAAATGCAAATCACCAGCAGGGAAGTAAACAGGAGGAATTCTCTACAGAGCATTGATATGTAGAGTGTTCCAGGCAATCTACCAACAAGTACTGTGTGATCGACCGGTCCAACGCGATTGACATGTTGGGCACCCCTGGTGTATAGCGATTGGCGCAACGGTAGAGTTGAGGAGATGATGTGAGTTGCTTAGGGTATGGCAATTGGTGTATGGGTAGGGTGAAGGGGATGGCGCAAGGTACTTGGCGTATAACGAGTGGCATGTGGGTAGAGTGGAGGGTATGATGAAAGTTGCTTGACATAGCGATTGGCGCACTGTTAGAATGGAGGGGAAGACATGGGGTGGCTAACGTTAAGCTAATTCTGTAACGCATGCTACGAGTTGCACGTCAACTGCAAAGAGGACATCCGACTAAATGTGTCCAAACCCATAGCACCGCTTTGCTTCCCCAAAACTTTAATGAAGTCACAATTGTTATCTTACCAAATCAGTGAGTGGCCTTAAAGAAATGTGCTAAAAACCTGCTTGCCCCCATACATAGAACGCCTAATGGATAGTAAACTAAATTGTAAAGTAATTGAAACTGACCTGAGCGGGATTGGGAGTCATTAATGGCATTCTATTGTTGTTAGGACTTTTAATGGCATTGTTTTAATTTTTCATAATCATATGCTTGTGGTTAAGGAAACAGCCCTTAAGGTGCCGGTTCGATTCCTGGACCCACCAAGTACTATAGCTGTGATGACCAAATTGCACCCCCCAATTGCACTTGTGCTCACTTTACAAGTTGTGTGTATATGTGTGGGTTAAATGTTGAGGACAAATTCCTCTGAGTGTAAGTACAGAAAGTAAAATAGATAACGTTTTTTCTTTTTTTTTTTTATCATGCGCTTCTTGGTCTTTGTTGAGTTTTTATTGAGTCAGCATAAAAAAGTCCCTAAATAATTTTGAGATTTAAGAATTGAAATAGTGTCCACGTCCCTGATATACCTGTAATGTGTTTTTGCTTACGTCACGTTGTGTTCATTTATTTTTGTACAACTTTTGACTCCAACAATACAACTCCTATTTTTTTTTTATAAATCTGCATATGTAATAAGCACGACAATTTTGATAAAACAAGTTAATTCAAACACTTCAAAAGCGTTTGCTTGGTTTTAATCTGATTTTATGAACTACAAAGAACAGAAGGTGGTGAAAAACTACACTTCTTGTAGTCCTGTACTCGATATCCGGTCTGTGGGGTAGCTGGCGCTTCCTGTAAAATATAAGGATAACAATTATATGTGTCTGGCTGCATTAAAAAGCGTTATATTGATGTATTTTAGATTTTTTAAATTAGTGTTTGCAGGAAGGTAACGTCTCGAATAATTCCACAATACAGTGTGCAGTGCGCATGCGCAAGCTCAATGTCAGCCATGGCGTCGCTGTCCGCAGGGCGCTTAGCTCGGGCGCTGTTGAGGAGTAGAGGACAGGCGTGCTTCAGCGTGGCTGCTGTGAGAGCAGGTTGGTGCTTCTGTTCGGGTCGGTGCATCGCGGTGAGCGGAACAAACTACAGCTCGGAGTTGTCAGAGGTTTAGTTAAAAACATGGCGCTACCGGTTAGCTGCCCGTTAGCATGTTGCTAACCGGTCCCTTCATCTGAAGATCAGGTTTAAATTCGGGTTAAATAATAAATTTACAAAGCATCAAAATTTTACTAACGTCAGAAATTCCGTCTTTTACCTACACGCGTTATTAAAAACAATGCAGCTTTGTAAACCCTGTCTGACAGTTTGTGTCTGACGTAGATTCTTTTTTTCGAAATGACATCACCGTTCTGTTTCAATGCAGTTGGTTTTTAAGTAACTTACAGTCGGCAATTTTATTAGAGACACTTCCCTGTTTCTACTCTCCTTCTCCATTAAATCAGCTCCACTTACCGTATAGATGGACTTTGTAGCTATAGGATTACATTCTGTAGTCCTTTTGTTTATTTACATACTTTGTAAGTCTCCTTTGGTATGTTCTCTGATTATCAGGACCATGGACTGTGTGTCTGTGTGTGTGTTTATTTTCTGTTTAGTTACTTTTTCATAAAAAAATATAAAATATGTGTATATAATTCCTTCTTTTTTGTTTTCAGTATTAAACTCTACATTTATTATTTTCTACAGTCATCTTCATAAAGCTTTTACAGTTCCTTAGCCATAAGTATATTATCTTTGAAAAAGGAATCAAATGATGCTTTTTAGTGAGCGGCCAATCAGAATGCAGCATTGTGTGTTTCCCTAGCATCTGGCTCTGGAAGAAATGAGTTACTCGGACCATACCCACGAACCCCAGAGGAAAGGGCCGCCGCAGCTAAGAAGTACAACTTGAGGCTGGAGGACTACCATCCATATCCTGATGATGGACGCGGGTCTGTGGTCATACGTGTTATACTCACGTATACCAATGCGCTCTGAGGTGCTACAACTAAAACCTGTTTATTATTGCTGTAGTTATGGTGATTATCCCATGCTTCCTGACCGATCTCAGCACGAGCAGGACCCATGGTACCAGTGGGACCATCCGGATCTCAGGAGGAACTGGGGTGAACCGGTGGGTACACACACACACCAGTGTTCTTCAGTCACTTCACTCTGTTTCCCCCTCGTGCTCTCTCTCTCTCTCTCACTCACACACACACACTGTCCTTTACTTGTTACCTTTCATTTATTCACATTAAACCTGAATGAGCCACCCCAGAGGAATCGACTCCTCAACAATTCATGATTAATCTGACACGATCCAATCAGCAAAAATTAGTGATCCTCTCTTACACACGTACACACATGCCTGTTATACATTCATTGGATCATCTACACCTGAGGAATCGATTTTTTACTGATTCATTTGAACATAATGATTCAGTCAGCATGAATAACTGATACACACTTATGAACGCACACATTTGGGTTGTTTCAATTACCCATGCACTAAATGTTCTGTTTTTGTGTGTGTGTGTGTGTGTGTAGATGCACTTTGATTTTGATATGTACATCAGGAACAGAGTAGACACCTCTCCGAGTCCAGTGGATTGGAGCACCATGTGTAAATCCTTGCTCGGTTTCGTCACCTTCATGATGGTCATGTTCGGCCTGGGTGAGATGTTCCCTGCTTATCAGCCAGTGGTACGTTTTTCTTTCTCTCTCTCTCTCTCTCTCTCTCTCACACACACACACACACATATAAACACACACAAAACCAACTCATTTTCAAGTTAGTTTTTTCGGAAAAGCTCCTTCAGACTAACAGACTCCCCTTTATCGCCCCCCACCCCCTTATAGTGCTGTTTTAATTAAACATCCAATACAAACGTCCCCACTCGAGACCCCCCACCAGTCAGACACCACCAGCTGATCTTGGTTCAGATGGCTGCTGTGTTTATGGTGCACCACCGTGTTCTGTGTTTTTGACCCTGTGGTCTTAACTGTGCAGGCACCGAAGCAGTACCCCTTTAATAACCTGTACCTGGAGCACGGAGGGGATCCAGAAACGGAACCAGAACCTAAGACGCATTACGAGATTTGAGATCGTTCTGTAATATTCTGTACCATGTGAATAATCTTTAATAAATGTATACATCAAGCTTCAATATGTCCTGTTTTCTTTAGTCATGGATGTTTTTTCTAATAGCGATGAACAGGGCCGTGAGTATACGTCATATTTACGCTCTGCTTTTTCCAGATAAACTTATTCACATCGTTCTACAGATACTTTTATCTGCTGCGACCGATTCACTCTCACTGCAACCTCTCCCGTGTCCACCAGGAGGCAGCGCTGTTTCTTCACCCCGTTGATCCATGTTTGAAGTTCTGCTTTACTCTCATGTTCTCTTTTTGTTTTAAAGTCAGCAGAGAGCAAAGGCTCGTTGCTAAATCCACCCCCTGTGGTCCCAACGCGTTCAGAAAATGTTAATAAAGCTCAAATGTCGAGGTTTTCTTATAGTTAAGTCATCAGTTCGTTACGAGTATTGCGTTGATTAAAATCGTTCATTTTAGGGAACAATTAAACATGTTCTGTGTGGTATAAAGACATTTTTTTTAATTATTTAACATTTATCAATTAGGAACAATTATCAAACACATTCTTAAGTAGTGTAATCTCCACTGATCATACAGATGGACTGTAACGTTCTGTAGTCCATCTGATCAGGTTCACGGACAGAGCAGGTTTTATGGTGGTAGATGATTCTCAGTACGGCAGTCACACGTACGTGCAGTGACAAGCGTGCATTCTACACCTGGGCCCTCAGTCTGAATGACTCCACTTGTCAGGATTTTTTTTTCTTTAAAAGCATCATATGCAATATAAGAGCCGCTAGCTAGATAAACGACTGATAAGTTGTGATGGAAGCGCCGCGCGTGCACCGTTGGGGGTGGGCTAACAATTGTGTTTTATTCATTATCTTCTGCTTAGTCCTTCATTAGGGTCGTGGGAGAATTTTTCAGGCGCTGGGCAAATACACCTAGGACAGGGTGCCAACTTATTACTGGACACACACTCACTATACGTGGCAAGTTAAAGCAACCGAATCACCTTAAATCCATGTTTTTGGACAGTTTTAATCGGTTTAAAATGCCCGCTCATCAAACGTACTCTCCAATGAATGCACTGACATAGCACAAGACCTTCTAGAAGGCTGTGATCTGGAAAACTCAAAATCTGAGTTTAATTTTTAATGCTACAGGGGGTGAAAAATGGCAACCAATGATGTTGAAATGAGATTGGCTAAATGCTTTAATAAGGAAGTACACATCTGGCCACCGAGGAAAACGCTATGAAGGGAAGCGGACAGAGCATTTGGAAATATTTAATACAGTAAGTATTAATGGAGAAAATATAATTATCAGATATTTTTGAAGACCATGACAGCCCGGCCCTGATGGCATGGTGCTCCTGGTGCATTGAAAAAGCAGAGATTTATTGTCATTTATTTACATTAACGTATTAATGACATTAGGAATCGAGTGTGTTTATGTTTGTGTCGCTAATATGGATGTCCTTTGGCGTTGCACACCTGCACACAGGTCATCAATCATCCTCATAAAGCCGCTGCGTACTGAACACAGCGTTTGGTATAAAGCAGATTGTAAACAAGGTACAGAAATGAAACAATCACAGCCGCTGTTTCCTGGACTCTAACTTACTTAGAAAACAGATCTGGGATTTATACAGAATAAAGAAATAAAGTTCATTTAATTCTCCCGTTGTGATAAGACCTCATCAGCAGACTAGCACGAGAACACTGAGACCCTGAGACCCAGGAACTGATCAATACATGTATCAAACAACAGAGAAACTCCATCTCCCAAGATGCACCATAGAAATATGAGTCTCACAGCAGGAAACCAATCAGAAGCTGCGACGGAATCATTACACACTAGTACAATAAAAATCTGATTCCTAATTAACGCATCCCACTCACTGGCCACTTTATTAGAGCCACCTCTTTAATACAATAATGTATCAGCAACACTTTGTAGTTCTACACTTATATCCTTTAGTCCATCGGTATCAATAGGGTGGTGGATGATTCTCAGTACTGCAGTGACACACACATGATGGTGCAGGTATGTGAGTGTGTGTGTTCAGTGAAGCTGCTGTAATGAGCAAAAAATGTAGAAACAAGGAGATGAATCTAAAGCTGCAAAAAAAATACTGTCAATGCACAGCGACCTCCACTGGCTGAATGGGGGTCCAGCACTAGAATGAGGTGGGGCATAAATTGAGGCTCTAAATCACAGTATGTTTTTTCTAAATGCTGCAACAAACTAAAACCTAAAACGAGTAACTAATAAAACATTGATAATTAACAGAAAGGAAGCTAAATGTTGTTAGTATTTTAATATCGTAACTGCATCACGGTCATCATACACCCCTCACTCAAAGTAACACCAGCAGTAATCCCCACCTGCTATATATGAGGTTATACGTTAGTTACAACACTTAAAAGTGTTCAGTTCACATAGGTGAAAAGTTCTACCTGTAATGATCTACCGTGCATTATATAAGGAACCTGGTTTATGATGACTGGCGCTCTGTGTATAATCCGATTCGTGTCACAGAGGCATCTTCATGAACTTAACATTTTTCTTTTTGTCTTGAGACTTTAAAGTCGTGATTCTTATCGGTTCTGTTAGCTTCGGTTAGCTTGTCCGCAACGCTGTAACATAGCCTGCATTCTGATAGGCTGGCGATGGTCTGGACTCCTCTTTAAAGATAAGATTTAATGATTAGAAAACAAGTGTTGCGTAAAAGCTGCACGTGTTTGTTCATTATTAATATAAAAGCGTTTATATGTATGGTATAAACATATGAAAACAAATCGTAAAAAAAAAACTAACTGCGCCGTATGTGTTAAAAATGCACTAATGGAGTTAATATTCACACTCTGATTTCCTCATCATCCTCATCCTCATCCATAAACAGGAAGTCATCATGACTGAAGCTGGAGCTGTGAGTGGTGTTGGGTGTGGTGCGGGTGTGTGTGGCAGTGGGTGTGGTGTCGTACACAGAGCTATATGTAGAAGCAGGTGTAGCTTTGTATACACCGCTGTATTTACCATCAGATGTAGAGTTATGTGTCACACAGTGTGTAGTGTTGGATACAGCGGTGCTTTGTGTGGTGTTGAGCGTTGCACGTTGTGTAGTTTTGGGTACAGCGGTGCTTTGTGTGATGAGTGTGGCATGGTGTGTAGTGTTTGATACGGCAGTGCTTTGGGTGGTGTTGAGTGTAGCACGTTGTGTAGTTTTGGGTACAGCGGTGCTTTGTGTGTTGTTGAGCGTAGCATGTTGTGTAGTGTTGGGTACAGCAGTGATTTGTGCAGTGTTGTATGTTGTACGTTGTGTAGTGTTGGGTAGAGACGTGCTTTGTGAGGCTGAGGCCACACTGCTGAGGGGGTGGGACACCTCTAAACTCCACTCAGCGTCACCTTTGGTGGGTTGGTCCCGCCCATTTTGGTCCATGACACTGAGGATGTCTCCGAGCATCGAGGGTCCGAGGTCGATGTTTAAGGACAGATTGGATCCAGCATTGCTCATCCCTTCATTAGGGGGCACCGGTGATTCCGAGAACCTTCTCTCTTCATCAAAACCTTGCTCTTCCAGCTCCATATTTAAGCTTCGCCCATCCAGGCCATTCACTTCAGAAAAACTGGACGAGGAACTTCTCGGAAGGCGGTGTCCCAAATCGTGATCATCATTCACATGCGGAAGCGAGACGGCGCTGTTAGCCTGCAGCGGGTGACAGGCTGAGTCGGAGGCGGCGGTCTCGGTCAGGGAGTGCTTGCTCCCGCGAATTCTGTGCATCATTGACCCGTTCTTAGATGCTGCAACCTGATTGGCCGGCGCAGCTTTAGTGCTGAGGAATGACGTGTCCCCGAAGGTGTCTCCGCCCCGTCCGATGTGCATGGTGTGACGGAAATCGGCGAGCGGTGCACTTATCATTTCCACTGTCAAATCGGCACGAGAGCGCCTTTTGGATCCCGACTTCAGAATAGGCATGATGTCTCCGCTTCTCCCAAAAATGTCAATAAAAATTACCAAATTTTACTACAAGAAGTGACATGAATATATTGCTTTAGGTGAGAGGTTAGGGAGTGACGTGAGGATTCCACAGAGCCATCATCTGCAAGACAACGAGAAAGACGGGAGTGTCATTGATTAGTAGATAAAATAAATTCTCAGTAAACTCAAACACTAATAACATAACAATGAACAATCACTCATAATAGACTCAGAGTCATGATTCAGTGAACCATATGAACACAAGTATTCAAACATCTACAGCTGGCTCCAGAACAGCTGAAAGACTTCCCATTTTGGACTGCGTTTGTGAAAATCCTGGTCCTGAGACCAGACCTGGTCTCCCATTCATGAGAGCAGACACCGATGTTGGACGAGAGGGCCTGACTCACAATCTCAGTTCTAGTTCGTCTCACATGTACTGTGAGTTTGATTTAAATAAAATACTTTCGTCCTGAGTTTAACCGTTCGGCGCTTTACAGAGTTCATTCAAATGTAAATCTGAGATCTCAAGGTTTTTCTGTCGGTCATACGGTCAGACCACAGACAAAAGATGCAGCGAAGAGACGACTGGAACAGGCATTGTGCGCACACTCCATTCTGTCAGAACAACAATGAATGAATGAATGAGTGCCAGGATTCTCACATCACTGCACTGTCAGCTTCAGTACACTGCCATGCCATTTAAACCAGACTGATTTAAAGATTTAACCATCTATACCCAGACATACCACACTACAAAATAAAGCGTTTTAGGAAACGTTGGTACAGAGGTATCAGGACCTCCGTCAGAATCACAAGGTGACTCAGAAAGAAAACAACACATCGGATTGGTTTGAATGACAGATGTTCTGCGTTCTATCAGTAGCACATGGTGGCAGTAGCATCACTGTTTGTGCCTGTCTAAAGTTGCAGTTTAGTGGCTCCAGTTAGTCTAAGACAGCTCAGCAGGCCTCATATGAAGTTGTACAGATCTCTTAAATTAGGAATCCCTCTGAAAGTGATTCGTTCAACACCTGCTCACTGCCATGTCTGATGTCATTACCACAGAGATTCAGCTGTCAAGAAGAAGCTTGTCTGATTAAGTGGTTGTACATTGTAAATTACATTATTTAAATTAAAATAAAGTTTGTTTTTTTTGTGCCCATTTCCAACACACACACACACACACACACACACACACACACACACACACGTGTACACTCAATTATATACCACATACAACACACACACGTAGACTCACATGTAAACACACACACACACACACACACACACACACGCACACACGCACACACGCACACACACCTCCCCCACTGTGAAACAAACGAGTCACTCATGCAAATGATATTCAACTGCCGAGTCCCCCTCTACCCACAATGCACCCCTGCACTGAGGGACTGACCTCATCACATTCTTGGCAGTTAAAAATGCAGTGCCTTTACTAGATGTGCTCTCTCTCACGCATGTACACATGCACGCACACACACACACGCACAGAGTTGTGTTGCAGTGAGAACATGTTGTACGGAGTTCAGAAAAGCACCAGTCAGCGGGGCTGTAGCTCCGGTTCTACAGGTCCATCTCCCTCACCATCGCCGCCAGGTAACAAACCTACACTGAACCCTCGCTTCTCTCACCTCGAACTTTGACAAACAACTGCAAACGCACAGCAGAGTGTGTTGTGTACATAGTTCATTAACCCCTCCATCAGGGAACAAAGGTTTCACTCCGCATCTGTGATCAAACACAAACACATGGAAAATCCCTCAGTTACTGCTACACACACACACGCAGGGTGTTATCAGTATAACATAGTATTATAATCTGTTTGAAATAAGATGTGCAGGGTGTGTGCACTAGACCTCACACGCGCCAATACAAACCACAGGATTACACAAATACCATGTGTTTAGATAGATGTGCATGCTCATCATAACACACACACAGCTCTGTATTCATGTGAAACGTTTTAGATCTGCTGATGTGAAGAATGCGATGTTGACAGAATGATTACACAACCTTCAGATGAGCAGTGAACACAAAACTCACAATCAAGTGTGCATAGTCCAGATTTGTGAACACCGCGGATAAACAAAATCGCACTACCACACTGTTCTCCACTAGATCATGCTGTTCTCCACCAATCAGCAGCTTCTACATCCAAACGGACGAGTTTCATTTTTTAAGATTGAAACAACTGCATGAGGACACTATCGCCACCTCGACCTGTATTACATTTGTTTAAAAGAAAAATGACTAATGAGCAACACAGGTGTGCGCGCACACAGGTGTGTACAGGTGTGAACAACACCTGCTTTGGTATTTTGATCTTTAATGATAAGGATCTTGCATGCAAACACTCAAGCACTCACTCACCCTCTCTCTCTCATTCACACACACACACACACACACACACACACACACACACAAAACACAAAAACCACTACACTGAGCTAAATAAACAAATTTTCTTCATTAACTCATCATTATGTGACATTTTGACAGGCTCGTTATGTAATATTGGGCATGGCAGTTCAGGGGTTAATGTGGTTGGCTATCGATCTGGAAGTTGAGGGTTCAATTCACAGGTCCAATTATGTTACCAACGTGGGTCCTAAAGCAAGACCCTTAACCCTCATTATATAACGGGTAGTTCTGGTCCTTAAATCTGATTGGCTGAGCTGTTCAGCCATGACATTATTCACAATAACACACAGGATCACATTCTTATCAATGCATCATATACAATACAATGCCCTTTTTTTTATAACCTGCGTTGTGTAATTAGGCCACTAGATGGTAGTATTTGGTCTATAGAGAAACCGGAAATCTGTTACTCAGTGATCAGCGTTCACTTTAAAAACCGGACTAGATCACGTCGTGGAAGAGCAGATTATTAACAATTTTGCTTTCAATAAACGCATCTATGAACCAAACCTTGTTTTTTTTTAACATTGGGCCTAATAACACAACTTCACTGTGATGCCCTCTTGTACCTTATTGCATCATTAATCATGTATCATGCATCATGTACCTCCTGTTTGGGTGACCTGGTGTTTTGATTTGAGTCTGGAATACCTGTAGGTCACTTCAAATGAAAGCGTCCACTGAATGACCTCAAAGCTCAAGCTATAAGAGTGTTAGAATATAGACACAGATACAAGTACACCACAAAAACTGTAAGTAGAATAACTAATATAATCGACTCTACAGCGTACAACACACAGCAGCTCATTCAGACCCCGCTGGTCTGTTACAATAGGGGCTGTATTCTGACGTACAGCGCTGTGTCTGTACAGATCAGAACCATGTTGTCACACAATCAGAATATAATTATGAACCTGACAGAAGCAAAAATTTTAAATATTACTAAAATGCTGGAAAAACAAACTGAAATATATTATTTTGCATTCTGTTCATTTAGCCCAGCAGTCCAGTGTCTCTCTCTCTCACACTCACACACACACACACACACACACACACACACACACACACACAATGTGGTGGGCAGCCTTGTATACAGTGCCCGGGGAACAATTGGGGTTAGGGGCCTTGCCCAAAAGCACGATTGCCTTAGTGTAAGTACTTAGTGGGACAGGAAATCAAACCTTGGACCTTTAGTTCACAAGGTTGGCTCCTAAACCACAAGACCATGACTGCCCCAATTAGCCAATCGAGTCAAAGTGACCAAGTTGTCACGAGCATGCTACATTGTTCTGTCTGCTGCATTATGATGTCACATGATTATGTCACACCTGATTCTGACTGTGGTCTTAGCTGACAATGTGTTTATACTAAAACCGTACCACCAGAATCTTTATACCTATAAAGGCCAAAGCCCTCACTGACTCATCACTACTGCTCTTACTTTCCCGAGTACCTACAAAGCTGAAATTTGGCATCGTGATTCCCTATCATGGAAAAACTAGTGGGTTCTCGCTTTCCTACGTTCGATTGTTTGTTTGCTATCGCCATGGAATGCAACACCTAGGATGGGGGTCTTGGGGAGTACCTACAAAGCTGACTTGGCTTAGTCATTCTTAAGCATGTCCTTGGAAAACATACTCATAAATTTATGTTAGAAAGCAACCCTGTGGACACTGCAGTCACAACACACACCATATTCATTCCAGAGTTGTAATTGCCCCAAAGCTCACTCCAAGTTCTCCCCAGGTATTCCGCTACTTACTTATAAATAAAACCAAAATGATTTTATTTTTAAAATGTAAGAACATTATGGTTACCATGTGGGACAGTTGGGTTCTCGCTCAATGGGCAGACTCACACAGTTGTGAAGGTCAGGTGTGTAAACTCGGATCTCTCCATGGTGTTATTCACACACTTTCACCCACACCCCCATAAGAACACAGTATGTAACAATACACAGTTCTTTAACAAGAATAGCCACGATTAATCGATCTGAGTAACGGTTCTGTTTTCTTATTACGATTTAAATCAGATCAACACTGACGCACACACCTGAGTGACGTCATCGGCTCAGGTGTGCTAATCCTGATACCTCAGGGCAAATGAAATGTACTTTGAATTCTCTCTCACACGTTGAAACACTTGAAAAACACACAATTCCGACCGCACTTTACTTCACAATACACAAATAAACCACTGAACTCATAACGCCCATGTCAACTTACCGTCGGCTTTGGAGTCACACAAACAAAGTGTTTGTTGTAACAATTTAAAAGAATATCCGAACACAGAACTCCGACTTCAGCGAGTCCTCTCTCTGTGGACCAGTTTGAAACATGAAACCCGAAGGTATAAGAGAATAAAACCTCAGAGCGTTGTACAAACACTGCTCTCTCCCTCTCACTAATCTCTACCTCAGTGTGTGGAGCTCTATAAAGCGGCAGGGATCTGTACATCACTGCGCACGCGCAACGCTCACCGTTTAACATTGACTCAGCACCTCATGCTACTCAGCAGCGACCAGTCTTCACGCATGCGCACTGCTTACCTGTTTGCCGCCTCACGCAGGCTGTTAAACTCTGTATTTACATAATTCTAAACAAATTGTTAACCATATAAAAACACTATAACACTATAAGTTGTGTCAGATGTCAGTAAGAACAAAAGGACTAAAATTCGGCCTTTTAAATGCTAACATAAAATTATAAAATACATAAATACAACATAACTTAAGTTCCTAACTTTTGGTCAATAGTTAGAATTTCCTCCCCTCCAAATTCAAGGAATACGGCTTAAAAGACTTTAATTTATCCACATCCCACATTTTAGGAGTTAGTATATAAGTCACACGTGATGTAAATGGTGGAGAACAAGCTGAGAAGTTAAACCAGATAAAGTGAATGTGTAAAATGACAAAAAAATTGTATTGTTTTGGGCTGCAGGATTTAAGTGTACAGTGGGACCCGCGGGGCAGCAAGGTGGCTTGGTGGTTAGCACGTTCACCTCTCAGCATTCGGTGGGGTTTCAATGTTTTCCCTCTTTCCTCCGGGTTCTCTGATATCCTCCCACAGTCCAAAATCATGGATTCAAGGTAAATTGGTTGCTCTAAATTGCCCCTATATTCTCTGTGTGTGT
>JAOUQT010319390.1:0-14289 GCA_025769995.1 Xyliphius kryptos | reverse complement strand
CCCATCCGGTGAAAACCCACACAGACACGGGGAGAACATGGCGAACGTGCCGACCACCAAGCCTCCGAGCCGCTCCATTGCTATCTTGGAGAAGATATTACGTTAGACAGCTTTGATATCATCACACCTGCATTGTTTCCACAATCTTCTACAATGTCACAACATTTATTTCTGTTTCGAGTTGCATAATTGTCCCTATCTTGTATTGATGATGGAGATTTGGACCACTGCATGGCATATCTTCTCCAGCTCAGCTCAAAGATTCTCAATGGGGTTAAAGTCTGCCGTCTGTGATGGTTGATCCAAACGTGTTGAGACATGAGAGTGATGTCTAATGCTCCTTAAACCACTCTTCTACAATTTGAGCCTAGTGAATCCTGACATCGTCATCTGGGAATATGTCCATGTCATCAGAGAAGAACGGATCCATTGTTGGAATAACCTGGTGGTTTAGTATATTCAGGTCGCTGACCTCATTCTTTGGACATATAACGTTGCGGCACCCAGACCTGAACAACCGCAGTGACCCCAGATCAGAGTTACATCCAGGTGGTGACCTCAGTTTTGATCAGGTCATGTATCTCAGTATAATATTACATCCCATCCCACCATTACTTAGAAATGACACACTGCAGCATACAAAATGTCGTTCTTCTCTGTATTTTTTACCCTGCGCTCTATTTGACCACTTTTCAGAGCCCAAATATTTTACCAGGGTCACGAAATGAAGTGCTGTGATGACCCGGTCAGCAATTGATAAATAGCTATAAAGTTTAACCAAAGTCAAGAAGACTGTTCATGCAGGAACGTATCTTAAGCAGTTCATTAAGTGTATATGAGTCATATACTGAAAGGCGCTAATGGTTTTCTGATGTATGCAACAGCAGAAGTCACACAGAGTTCTGGCAGAGGTCCAGTTTCACAGCAATACTTAATATTTAGACTGAATGATGAAGGGTGTGATGACTCATTGGTTAGGGTGTTGAGCTAGCATTCTAAAGTTTGTGGGTTCAAATCCCAGGTTCACTGATGTTACCAATGTGGGTCCTTGAGCAAGTTCTTGACCCTCATTGCTCCGGGGGGGCTGTATCATGGCCAACCGTGTGTTCTGACCATTAAGTTATAATGTTGTATTTGAGAGATGGTAGACGTCTGAATAAAAACGAAGACCGATTTGAAAATACTGACGGATTCTGTGTGACTTTATGAATTATACACAATTCCAGGATATTGTTACACATCCTGCTGCTGGTAGCTTGTGTATCAGAGTCAATGCTCACACAACACTCATGTTCAAACTACTCTACAACATCCATCCATTCAGGGTCGTGGGGGGGGTTCCCCATGCCCATCCAGGGGAGAACGTTTCGGGCACTGGGCATAAACACCCAGGACAGGGCGCCAATCCATCACCGGACACACACTCACTCACACACACACACTTACTCACACAGACTATATGGTGCAATTCAGAGCCGTCAATTTACCTTAAATCCATGTTTTTGGAATGTGGGTAGGAAAACCCAAGCAGACATAGGAAGAACATGAAAACCACCCAGATTGGGATTCATACCGGGAACCCCAAGCGCTGAGAGGAGAACATGCTAAGCCACCGTGCCGCGGTGTGGAGGACTAATTCCTTTGTGTATAAGCACAGTTGGCAAAATAGATCACTTTACTGTACCTTAAGGTAGCTAACTTAGTGGTCAGCACGTCTGCCTCAATCTGGGTGGAGTCTCCATGTTCTCGCCATGTCTGCATGGATTCTTCGGTTTCCCTCCACAGTCCAAAACCCATCCATCCATTATCTTCCGCTTGTTCCTCTACTAGGGTTGCAGTGGGGTTCTCCATGCCCATCATGGGGAAAACATCCCAGGCACTGGGCAGGGCGCCAATCTATCACACACACACACATCCACACACTAAACTAAGGGCAATTTAGTGCATTCGATTTATTTTGAACAGTGGGAGGAAACCGGAGAAAACCCACGTGGACACGGGGAGAACATGGAAACTCCACCCAGATCGGGATTAGAACCGGGAATCCCAAGCGATGAGAGGCAAACGTGCTAACCACTAAGCCACAGTGCCGCCCCAGTCCAAAACCATGATCTAAAATACCCCTATATGGTGAGTTTGTGCCCAGATTGTGTGAGTTTGTGCCCAGTTATGGATTGGAACACTGATCTGGTAGTATCTGCCCAGCGCACAAAATGTTTTCCACTGCATAGGCATGGGGAACTCTACGTGACCCTAATGGAGGATTAAGCAGAAGATGATGAATGAGCAAGTACAGTAAAATTAAACCGTACCGTATTTGTTTTTTCAGCAAAACAGAAGTGGCCACCAACACAGATTTGGACAAATTAGTAAAACTAAGCTTTTTGTGTACATCATTCAGCTCATCAAGTATGGGAACCAAAACCAAAGTTTTGCGTTTCAACTTTAATTCAGTAAAAAATGTGTGGAAATTCACACGGCCATGAATCCAGTTCCTGACACGGCATTTTTTCGCAATCGAGCACAGCTTTGAAGTCATTTAAATCTCTGGTTCCCATCTCTGTTCATGAAGACCCACTGCACTAAACAACTTGGTGTTATCCAGGCTTCATGGCTGATTCAACTAATAAGCTTATTACTGAAATACCCCAGGGATGGGTTAGTGCTCAGACTTCTCTGTAATGCACAGAGCTGGGAAACACTGATTTGGAGTAAATGAGCCACCTGCTACATGTGTTCCAATGGTGAAAGGAAATCAAAGCTACTACAGGAACCCTATGCAGTCGTGGTGAAAACTCCCAAATTCATTCCTCATCCCACTTACAGCTTCTCTATTTTCTTCTAAACCGTTAGAGGACTGAGAATGTTTCCAATTAACAGTAAAAGCCAGCCATATGTGCTATATATGTAGTGGAGCAACAATTCATTTTAATGTCTAAATCTATAGGAAGGTGTCTCGCATCATCGAGGCAGCGCACATAGTTTATTCGCACCATGCGGATCACATTACACAGGCTGAGGGTGCTGTTCTTCTTCAACACTATGATCATTTAAATACATGATGTTTTATGGCACGGTGGCTTAGTGGTTAGCACGTTCGCCTCTCAGCGCTGGGGATTCCAGGTTCGAGTCCCGATCTGGGTGGAGTTTTCATGTTCTCCCCGTGCAATGTGTGTCACCAATAAATAATGAGCTACTTGGATGATAGCGATCTACGCTATACAATATGATATGACCGAATAAAATTGAGTTTGTCGTAGAGTAGGGGCAGCACGGTGGCTTAGCACGTTCGCCTCTCAGCGCTGGGGATTCCATGTCCTCCCCATGTTCGCGTGGGTTTTCTCCGGTTTCTTCGGTTTTCTCCCACAGTGCAAAAATATGGATTTCAGGAAAATGGAATGCTCTAAATTGCCCTGTATAGTGTGTTTGTGTGTGGCTGAGTGAGTGAGTGAGTGTGTGCCCAGCGATGGATTGACATCCTGTCCTGGGTGTATCTGCCCAGCGCTTGAGATGTTCTCCCTGGATGGGCATGGGGAACCCCTCCCCCCACGACCCTCGTGAAGGATTAAGCGGAAGATAATGAATAAATGCATAAATATAGCAGCATTTTTGTCATAAGAACATTTTAAACCATGAGGTATAAGATTATAAAAATAAAATAAAATGCATAAATGAATTAAGGATGAAAATCCCAGGAGATTTTTCCCTCTGTGAACGAGCCACATTATTATGCTGATGTGCATCTACTGTGCGTCTAGTGAACTAGGCCAAACACTCGGCATATACCCGGCATCTCATGCTCAGTTGAGCCGAGGCTTGCTCCCAGTGGGATGTGAAAGAAAGTCCACATTTGAGGAGGTCCACCAGGAGGTTCACTGGGGGCTTTTCACCCTCCAGATGCTTTGAATAGGAGACGGTTGATCTGGAGAATTTCAGCTATTTAGAGCATGTGTGGACACATAGCAAAGATGTTAGGTTGGCTGTACAACCCCCTTTTTGCAGAGTTCTAATCATTAGATATGTTTAAATACCACAAGCACATGTAACACAAAGGTTAAGTGCATTTAATAGTTTAATAGTGATCAAATTTAATAGTGTGTCAAAAGTTTGGACACACCGCCTTCCTGCTCTATTGTCTATTTCCTCCATTCATCATATAGATGGATTTTGTAGTTTTACAAATGCAGTCTGTAGTCCATATGTTGCTCAGGACCAGCCCATCAACGGGTATAATTTGGGTGGTGGATTGTTTATTGTCAGTTCTGCCGTGACGCTGATGCGGTGAGAGGGTTTAGTGCAGTGGTGCTGCTGTAGTTTCATTTAAACACCCCGGTGACACTGATGGGATAGGAATAATGCACCAACCAAATAATACCCGCTCTGTGGTGGAACTATTGGGGTCCGGGACTAACAGAGTATGTACTGTAGTCCACAAACAGATGGACTACATTCTGTAAGAGAGCCAGGTTTGAATCCCAATTTGGTTTCCATGTCCTCCATGTGTCTGCGTGGGTTTTCTCCGGGTTCGGTTTCTTCCCACAGTCCAAAAACATGGATTTAAGGTGAATTGCTGCACTGAATTGCAGTGATGGATTGGCACCCTGTCTTGTGTGTATCTGCCCAGCACCTGAAACGTTCTCCCCGGGATGGCTATGGAGACACCCCTGTGGTACCCAAGAACCTAGTATAGGATTAGGTGGAGGATATTGAGTTGAGAATTAAAAATAACAAGAATTAGATTAGAATTTTCAGCAAAAAAAACCCCACAATGCTTTACTTGTAAGCAATATGTAACTAGATCTAGAACGTTGTTAGACGAGAAATATAAGTTAGTGGTCAATGGCTCAAACTCTTTGCTGTTACAGCTAAAGATGCATAATAATCTGACTATCGCATTGAAATTATGAGGCTCATCGCTTGGCACAAACGAAGCAGCTTCACAAGGTCAGATTCACCCTGCGGAGGAAACACTTTTTTCCCCTTATGTTCTCATATTCCAGGATATTAAACCCCAGATCCTGAGGATGCTTCACATTGTTAAGTACGGTATTTTTCTCGGGTCCCCAATGACCAGTTTGAACCATGTTTTGGTTAAATGTATAAATGACCTTGGGTTCTGTTTAGCTTTCAGAGTCGTGATCAGGAATACAGTACTGAACTATCGGTCAGAAGGATAAGGGTTTACGTCTTGGTTCTGCCAAGATAGCAGTCCGGAACCCGTGAGCAAAGTCCCGAGCCACTCGGTTTACATCATGTTCTTAGATTGTGCTATAATGATGAAATTGTTTACATTTAGTTTACATTTAGCTACTTAGCAGACGCTATTCAAAGAGACTTACAAATATCCTTGGTTGGGATCAGAACACAGGATTGATACAGAATCCCTGGAGCAATGAGGGTTAAGGGTCTTGCTCAAGGACCCCCATTGGTAACTTCATTGGACCTGGGATTTGAACCCACAACCTTCTGATTGTTAGTCCAACACCCGACCCACTGAGCTACCACTCTATATTTGTTGAGTCATCATTCTGTACAACTGCTAAGTAGAGCTTCTATGGTCGTCTTACCCCATACTCCTCCGCGTAATCGTCTACAAGGGTCCGCTGGGCAGATACCCACCGGACAGGGTGCCAATCCATCAACGGGCACACACTTACACAGACACGCTATATAGGGGCAATTTAGATTTACCTTAAATCCATCTTTTTGGACTGTGGAAGGAATATGAAGAACCTGGAGGAAACCCACAAAATCATGGAAACGTATATTGGGATTCAAACCTGTATCCCCAGCGCTGGGAGGCGAACATGCTAACTATGCCATGGTGCTGCCTGGTCCTATAACTCCTTTCATTTTATCTCATTATCTTTCGCTTAATCCTCCACTAGGAACTAGGGTCGCAGGGGGTTCCCCATGTCCATCCAGACATGGGGAGGATACTTCCGGCGTAGGGGCAGCTACACCCATACATGCCAATCCATCACTAGGCACACATTCACATACCATTTTAACTTGAATCCATGTTTTTGGACTGGGGAAGGAAACCGGAGAACCCAGAAAAAACCCACCTGGACACGGGGAGATCATGACCACTTCACCCCGATCGGATATTTGAACCTGGATCCCCAGCGCTGGAAGGCGAACGTGCTAACCACTACACCACCCGTGTCATAAAATTCCTAATGGTAACCTACAATATCCGTTAGCACGTTCGCCTCTCAGCGTTGGGGATTCCTTTTTCGAATCACAATGTGGGTGGAGTTTTTATTTTCCTCCAATGTCCACGGGGGTTTCCTCCAGGTGTCGTCCCACAGTCCAAAAACATGGATTCAAGGGTAATTGGCTGCTCTAAATTGCCCCTTAGTGTGTGTGTGTGTGGGGGGGTGAGTGTGTGCCCAGTAATGGATCGGCACCCTGTCCTGGGTGTATTGGCCCAGCACCCAAAATGTTCTCCCCTGGATGGGCATGGGGATCCCCAATGGAACCTCATAGAGGATTGAGCAATATCATCCTAGACCACTATGACGTAATTCCTAAGTGTGATATGACTTGATACGGCTGTTCAGGACAGTCAGTAAGGAGAAACGGGAAAACTGGCTAAGCTACATTAGTTACACGATGTCACAGGTGTTAGCAATCCACTGTTCAAGGACTGGAAATATTCCATCCGGTAGCACTGTCGCTTCTCGGTCCTAAAATTTGGTCACCCGTCACAAATAAGCTGACACAATATGGCAGCTATGTGAGGCTAATGACCTGCTAAGCTCATGCTGCCATGACGGAATGGTTTTTAAGTTTATTTGCCGGCTAAACGCAACCTGCACCCCTTCCTGCTGCTGACTTGAATAAAATGATCCACTTAGTAGAAGTACGGTTTCAATTGTGCCGTATGTTTGGACTTTATTTACATTTAAAACACATTGTGTGAACTTTTATCCCGGTGAAATTCAAATACCCCCCCCCCACCCCCCGCCCCCTTCCCATGCCTACAACAGTTCAGGAATAAGAGCGAGTGTGGAAAATACAAATCCCAAAGTACGTGACAGACACCACAGAATACCAAAAAGTAAATGCTGCTGGTATTTAGCTAAGTGCAGGATGAAGCTTAACTTTCTGAGGGAGAGAGAGAGAGGGAGAGAAAGAGAGCAATTGATTGGATTAAAGGAAAGCCGCTGCATTTTAAGTCACTTGCAGAAATTTGATGGATCTCATGAGAAAGGCTGTCAAGAAAGAGTTACAGTGGTTGAGACTAGATATGTTAAGAGCCTGGACAGGCTTCAGGGAAATGAAACGAGTAAATGATTCTGATGCGTTAGGACCCTGCGTGACCCGGTGTGTCATGTGAGCTAAAAAAATCGATTATGTCGTCCATAAATGGGATGCTGGAGAAAAACGGGGTCCAAATTGTGAAATACAACATCACTCTTATTGTATATTGTATGCTAGGATAATGCTAAGAACATACACTGTGTGTCACTGCGTGTCCATCACTGCTCATTGATTTAACTGTTGGAAGAAAATGCAAAACAGAAAAATGAATAACTGAATTCTGGTAAGAGCGGCATGGTAGCAAAGAGGTTAGCATTTCCATTCACGTTTATAGTTCAAAAACATGGAAAAAAAAAACATAGATTCAATGTGAATTGGCTGGTCTGACTTGCCCCATATAGTGTGTCATACGTTCATCCCTGGATAGGCATGAGGAACCCCGTTACCCTAGTAGACTTTTTTTTTTAGCGCTGGGCATCCATGTTTGAATCCTGATCTGGGTGGAGTTTCCATGTTCTCCCTGTGTCCATGTGGGTTTTCTTCACATTCATAGTTCAAAACAAGGGTTTGGTGGCTCAGTGGTTTGGGTGTTGGGCTAGCAATCTAAGGGTTGTGGGTTTAAATCCCAGGTCCACTGAAGTTACCAATGTGGGTCCTTGAGTAAGGCCCTTAACACTCATTGCTCCAGGGATTCTGTGTGTAACCCTGTGTTCTGACCCCAACTATTAAGTGGGGTACTTTAAGTCGCTTTGGATAAAAGCGTCTGCTAAATGACCAAATGTAAATATAAAACAAAGTTTAATAACAGGAAAAATAACACATTCGGCCATTTAGCAGACTCTTTTATCCAAAGCAACTTACAAGTATCTGAACTCGATAGTTTTTAGGTCAGAACATGAGGGTTAAGGGACTAACACTGGTAACATCCGTGGACCTGGGATTTGAACCCACGGGCCTTGGGATTGCTAGCCCAATACCCTTACCATTGAGCTACCACAACCTTACAATAGAAAGCAATAATAATTTTCCTAAGAAACGTTTTCTACAGTTATAATATGGGGTACGACAGCCATGTCATTTAGAAAAGGTACTTGCTTTGTAAAAAAGTGCTTTTTACAGATGAAATTTCTTTTCCAAGTTTTCTGACGTGTTAAGTGTACTAAACATTTAATGATTACTAAACCTATTTTACTATCTATTTTTAAATTTAATGTCTTTATTTAAAAACAGAAAAACAGCTTGTTTACTGAATCCTCAACTAATAAAAAACTACATGTTGAATGTCAGCACAGTCCACCAACAAGTTAGTAAATGTATTATCAAATGACCATCTGACACAAATACTTTGCCGCCACTTTATGGAAGGCAGTACAGGTTATAACTGATTAATAAGTAGAGGAATTAGCATATCCCTGTCTTATAGAAACAGCAAGAAAAGGTTGTATGAGTTTGTTTTGTATACAGTATTTGTTGAATGAGACAAAAAAAAATATTAAAAAAGAAGCAATGGTCACCTATTTTGGTTCGACCGTCTCGAAAGTAATTGCCTGATGGCCAGGCAGATGAGGTGGCTGTGTTCTCACATTGGATGTGAATAGGATCGTCTTCATCAGCAGCGATTGTGTTTAGCTGGGTTTATGTAACAGAAGAGAAAAAGGAAAATAAACGACCTCACTCACATGATTGTTATTACATTTCTCAATATAAACTGAAACTTATTTAAAAAAGGTACAGTGGTGCAAACTATAATAAAGCTATTATGTGCTTCTTGGCATTTAGAGATGTGATTAATCAGAATTGTGCAAATCTTCAAAATGATAAAGACAACAGGACATCCACCAGAGGTGTAAACCCTGCTGGCTTCAATAAAGAGAAACACAATTAAGCAAGATGACTGAATTACGACACAGTTTTAACACAGCTTCAGGGGAAAGAGTATTGGGTTACGGTGTACAGCCTTATAAAATTTTGTAAAATTAGAACACAACAGAAAAAAGAAACTGGATAGAAATACATATACTGTAAACTCTACAATAGGACTTGATAAATAATTAACAAAGTGCACTTACAAATCGGGGAGGGATGTATCCACCATTCTCCAGGCTCCCATAACAGTCTGCACCACATGATTCTCCAGTGGGGTCCATATCCAACAAAACCTCATGGCCATTTAGCAGTTCTGAGCCCTTTTTCCTTAACATGACAAATAATGTCTTCAGCAGCGAATAGCGAATAGACCTTGTTTTTTAAAAGTGTATGGAGCAGTTATACTTTGCAGTACAGAGGCTCCCACCAGTGCTGGTATTCAATGAATTATGCATGGAAATTCCATTTAAGGTAAAAGATCCACTCTGCAATTCTTTGATTTAAAAGCTAAACATAAAATAAAGCTTTCTAAATGCTTTAAGTGGAGCGATACAATGCTGCAGATAAGTCTGCAGCAAGCTCACTGCATCCTGTATTTGAAAGAGAAACAGAGAAGAGGGGGAAGTGAGAGAGTGTGTGTGTGAGAGAGAGAATGAAGGATACACTTATAAGGGGACAGCTTTTAAAACTCACATTATAATTCTATTTTCTTCTTTTTTTTAGCTGACTATGGCATTGAAAGACTGTTAATGTCTTATTTTGAACATGTTTTCACGTGAGTGTTCACTGAAACAACATAAATCATAAAAGTAAACAGATGTGGGTTTACATCTAGAAGGCAATGGAATCTTTACATTAATAAAAGTGTGATAGCCCTGTGACAATTTTCATTTTATCTGAAAAGGGTTAAAGCAAGCAATTCATTTGATTGTAGTAGTTCTAAAGGAAGCGTGAACCCATTTGCCATTAACACTACTGCCCCATCCTCCATCTATCCCTCTGGGTTACTACTTCACACCAGGGTTATTACTGCAGTAATGCAGAGTCGAGGGGAAAAACACAGAACAGCTGGCAGTAAAGATAAAGTAAAAGCATGATATTCTGACTTTACTAGCCTTTGCTAGCAAGGGATAATTATTAAAAAACTGACTGGTCTTAACCAGTGTATGTCATCATAAAACATGACTGATATATAAAAAAAAAAAAACAACTAATGAAACCTGCAAAGTAAAAAAAAAATTGATTTATATTATTCATTTTCCAAGCAGCAAATGATAATTAGGATTTCAGGAAGGTGGCGATGTTACTGTAGCCAACACCAGCATCCATAGGCCAAATGGGAACAAATGACTTGGCCAAGTATCACAAATAACGACACTGCTCAAAAAAAATAACGGGAACACTTAAACAGGACACTGTAACCACAAGTCAACCACACTTCTATGTAATCAACCTGTCCAGTTAGGAAGCAACACTAATTGTGTACTAATTTCACTTGCTCTAGAAATTAGTACACAATTAGGTAGAAATGAGAGACACTTAGCAGGACAACCCCTATAAAGGAGTGCTTCTGCTGGTGGTGACCACAGACATTTTCTGTTCTCATCCTTTCTTGTTGATGTTTTGGATTTTGTCAGGTTGGCATTTGGTCAGTTCTCTCACCATAGAGGTAGCATGAGGCGGTGTCTACAACCCACTGAAGTTGCTCAGGTAGTGCAGTTAATTTAGAAAGGCACATCAATGCCAGCTAAATTGAGATTTTCAACAAAAATATTTTATTTATTGTGATCTAGGATGTGTTATTTTTGTGTTCCCTTTATTTTTGAGCAGTGCTTTTTTTTTAAAAAAATATACCTGTATATAGCGATATACAGGTGATGCTAAATAATGCAAACCACTTATCAGCAGTAAAAACTATTAAAAAAAATAATAATAATTTGCAAAAATTATTATATAAAAAAACTTTTACCAAAGTGCTGGAATGAACAAAGAGTGGAGAAAAAATATGATCCAAAACATCAAAACTCATTTAGATGATAGATGTTATGAGTTGAGCTTGCATGGCTGCTTCTGAAACAGGCTAACGAATGATTTAAATGTGAAATGTACCTTAAATGACATAGCAGACATATTTACATTTGTTTATTTCATATTTACAAAAAAATGTTAGCAACACATTCATCAATTAGTGTATTTAACAATTTTGTGTTAGTGCATAATATTTTAACATTCTCAAAATATGAAAAAGCTAATTAAACACACACAAAAATGTACATATAAAAAGCAGTCAAAAAAAAAACAAAAAACAACAAAAAACTAAACAAAAACAAAGTTAAAATGCTCCAAGATTTCAATGTGCCTACACCAACATTGTGAAATCACAAAGTGACATTATTTAAACTTTAACCACCTGGGGATCTATTCTTTATTACAAACCTGCTTATTGTTACACGTCAATCCTTTGAAACCTATTTTCACCAGTATTTCAGTCCATTTGACTTACAATTTAGGAACAGCTAAAACATTTCATTTAAAAACTTAAGAATGATAAAAGAGAAATTCTAAAAAAAAAAAAAAAAAAAAAAAAAAAAAAAAAAATGAAGAACTTTTTTTTACCTCCGTCAACAAAAGTACTGAAAAAAAAAAAGGATGTCGAGCAACAATGGACAATTTTAAAATGTAATAAACATAAAAACTGAAGTGGGCTAAAGTTTCTGGACAGGGAGGATTAGGAATAGTGATTATGTTTTTTAACCCATAAAAACAAAAAAGATCTATTAAAGAAAAAATATTTATAATAAGGCTGCACTGTCGAAAGAACTTGGGCATCAAAATATATTCATGCATATTTTCGAACAATGTACTTAAATTTAGAAAGGATAC
Organism: Xyliphius kryptos; assembly: GCA_025769995.1. NCBI lineage: Eukaryota > Metazoa > Chordata > Actinopteri > Siluriformes > Aspredinidae > Xyliphius > Xyliphius kryptos. The sequence continues at coordinate 2,271 of JAOUQT010319390.1, read as the reverse complement.
AGCCTGCAAGAAAGACAGATTAGGCAGGGTATTGGAAAGTTTTTATTTACACAATCAGAGGAGCTAATTCACTTACTGAATCATAATGAAGCAGTTAAAATATCAAGGTCATCCGGAGAACATACCAAACCCACATAGTAACTGGATCTTCAGGAACTGATACTCTTCATGGAAGTTTCACATATCCATTAATCTGTCATAAGGTATACTGCCTTTAGACAATCAATTTCAAACAATTGCATTAGCTTAGATCAGGAAATGTACTTCAAAGTTTTGATAACATAAAGTAGTATACTCATATTGTATACTTCATTCAGAAGAGTTCCTTCCAAGGATATAAGTAGATAAATTAAAATGACTTAATATTATGTGCAATCTAGCATTCTGGTGCAAGCAGGGATTTTCTCTCAATCATTAAATGCACGGTCCCTTCATACACACTGGTACATTTGCCAGGTTTGTGTCACAAATTAACATGCTACATCCACAATGATCCTTCAAAAGCAGCTGCAACTTAAAAAAAAACTTAATTCTAAATGATAGTACATTGCAATGACAATCAGAAAAACTTGCCTGATATCCATCAACCAAGCGTACCTGTGTTTATGTGTATAGTATTAGTGAGGTATTTGTTAGACAAACATATTATGCAAAGTCAAGTTATGTGCATTTATCCTGTACAAAAATGGTGCAGATTTTAGAAGACAATATATGGTATGGGGCAAACAGACAAGCGACTAAAACTTTGGTCTTCTATGACTCAAAAACAGCTGGAAATCACTTTTCTGTTGGCAAACAGGTTCTGAACTGTTGTCTTTCTTACCATTGTAGGACAGAAACCTGTGCACAGTGTTTTTCACACATTCCCCTTTAAATCAGACAATGCAAACAGGTACTCAGGTCATAACTTCTGCACAGTGTGCTGTTTGTATCTACAAAATGTCAATAAGGCTTAGTAAACTTCTTTTAAATACTGAACTTAGTGAATGTTATTGGATCTCAGCACCACGGGTCTCTGTGGCACCTTCCTCTGTGCAAGCTGTCACTTCTTTGCCAGGCATTTTTCATCAGCTCCAGTGCCTCCCTGCACCTTTTCTGGACCAATTCATCTGTTATGGCCTTACGAGCAAGACACACCTGAGCAACAGGGAGGAAAAGGCCATTTTAACATGTCTGATACTACATGCACTGCCACAACTAGTTTTTAAACATTACCGTGAATCTGCATATTTTTTAACATAATTGATAAGAAAATATTCTTATTGTAGTGCGAAGGAAAGTAGAGCAATCCTGAAAAAAAGTTATGATCACAGCAGAGGTAACAGACTAAAACTATCACCTATAATGGGATGCAGTAATATAGAAAAATGTTGAATATAGATTACAAAGGTGATAATGGCAATAACAGCAATTTCAACTGAAGTCAATTTTAAACTCTATTTAGATTTCCAAATGGATATAGAGAACAAAACAACCGTCAATAATAAGCCAGAAGACAGAAACCTCAAACTGCAAAACTCTTAACCTGTTACTACGAAACACTTTATTAAAGCCTTTGGGATGCCTAGTTGTCGAGGTGAGAAATAATAATTTAAAGATGCAAAAACAAAATAATGTTAGTAGCATGACTCATGGCGAGCAAGAAATTAAAAGATGGACTGTCTACACATTAACGAATAAGCAAATAAAAATCACCCAGATTACTCATAAGAACACACTTTCTACTGGGGCATAAACAAGGAAGAAATAAATTAACTTTTAATGACAACGGAACGCCAACACCACCATCACCATATGCAATTCCATCAAGGACCGACTGATAAGTAAAGATTTAGGCACAACCATTCTTGTTTATGCCTAAATGACAATTACTAATAATTCATTCATTCATTTATTCATCAGCGGTGGGGTTCCCCATGCCCATCCAGGGTAGAACAGTTCGGACACTGGGCAGATACTCCCAGGACAGGGCTCCAATCCATCGCTGGGCACACTCTAACACAGCCACACACACATACAAACAATATACAGGGCAATTTATAGCATTCAATTTACCTTGAATCCATGTTTTTGGACAATGGAAGGAAACCGGAAAACCCAGAGGAAAGGTGGACATGGGGAAAACATAGAAAAACACCACTCAGATCAGGATTTGAACCAGAAATCCCCAGGGCTGAAAGGCGAACATGCTAACCACTAAGCACCGTGCCACCCTGATAATTACTAATAAAAATAACAGAAACTTTAAAAATGTGATATATAAAATAGTGT
>JAOUQT010319363.1:0-25173 GCA_025769995.1 Xyliphius kryptos | reverse complement strand
ACCCCTCTGACTGCTTACAATATATTCTTTTTCTAATATTTTTTATAAACTGAATTCTGTAATTTGGCCACTAGATGCAGATAGACGTTGATTGTTAGAGTAAACGGAATCCAAAAAAAATTAGACTAGATTACATCACGAAAGGCTATTATTGTTACAGTTATTAGCTATTTTGCTGTCAATAAACGCATTTATGAATCAAACCTTATTTTATTTTATCATAGTGTGGTTGTAATTGTTTTATAAAAGCAATAAGGCGCTTTAGGTTGGGCAGTTAATCACGGGAAAGAGGTGTTACTTTACACTGCTATACATTGTGCACAACAACAACTCTTTTTCAATGAAATATCACAATAACGCACACCTTCTTGTGCCTTAAATAAATAATAAATGTATTAATTCCTTTAGATCTAATGTATACCTGACCTATGAAGAGTTCAACAGTCAGACTGCAATGGATAATAGATACAAACAAGAACTTCTTGATAAAATGACAATAAACCTGTCTGTCCATGTAAATTTTTGCCATATTTTTTTAAATACTTATGAGGTATGACAGATATTATTATATTTTCACAAGGAGAAATAATGAAGAAACATGGTAATAAATGAAAAAAACAAAGTTCTAATTAATTTAAAAAATTTTAGAAACAATTTAAATCCAGACATGTGTGCGGTCACTTTTTAAATCCTTGAAAATAGTGTATTGTCATGTGATATTACTGATGTGTAAAACAAATTACTCGTCAAGATTAGAAAAGCTTCTTCTGTCTCAGATGCAGGCTTAGCAACAGATTCTTGATCAGTTTTCAAAGCGCTGTTTCGGGTATTATAGTCTATCTTAACTGTGGCTATAAATCAATACGAGTGGCTTGAGGGAGGCACGCAGATTCCTGCTTTTAAAAACTTTTTTTTAACCTCAGCTCACCTGGGAATAAACCAGGCCCCTAAAAAGCATCAGCATACCACCAAAATGTTCTCGCATACATTAACATAACTTTAAAAGCACTCAGAAACAGGGCAATCTCAATTTTGCAGCCTTTTGAATGTCTTTAAAAATGGGTCGCCAGCATCCTTTTAAAATTCACTGCTCATCCATTACAGTCTAAAAGGAAATAATGTTTCTGGAATTTGAAGGATATAAACAAATGCTTAGTTATGCAGTTTCTTAAAACTGTACATACGGTGAAAATAGAAAATACAGTATGTACAGAATTTTAAAACAATGTAATGGATGATTATTTATTCAGTCATTCATTCATTCATTATCTTCCGCTTAATCCACTACGAGGGTCATGGTGGGCTTCCCAATGCCCATCCAGGGGAGAATGTTCCGGGCGCTGGCAGATACACCCAGGACAGGGCGCCAATCTATCGCTGAGGCACACACTCACATAGCCACACACACAAGATGGGGATATTTAGAGCATTTAACGGCTTTTTATTAAATTTTTACATTTAATAACTGAAGGCTTGCTGACATCAAGCGATGAAAACTCCTAGTTATATTGCCCCAAGCCATAATCGTAAGTTTCATCTCAACAGTCCAAAATCCCTGCAAATCTGTTTACAGCACTGTACAAATATTTTATTATTTATGATTCTCAGTGAAATTGCTGCTTCACATTTGGGGTACAAATGAAATATTTATACACAAGCAGAAATTTTGTCACTTATAAATAACATTTTTTATTTTATTACCTTCTCTGAAAATACCATGTCATTAAAAAAACTCATTCTAATTAAATACAACATTATTAAATAAATCAATGAAATATGTTAATTTTGTTACAATGTTTTTGAGTAACTGATCGAAATATGTGTTTAATTTGTGGTGGCTCTTCACTTTATTAAAACTCGTTGACTGTTTGCTTCTTTTATCCTTAATAGCCCTATATATGAATAAGACAAGCAAGCATGGTTTGTCTTCTACATTATATTCACAACAAAACAGGTAAACCACTTCCTTGATAAAAAAAAAAAAAAAAAAAACGTTTTTAGAAACACCACAAAAAAAGCTTTACTGTGCTTCCACAATTGGTAATCTGACTATAACTTTAACATCTAGTACTTCAAAATGTATATTTTAATGTTTAGGTAATGCATTTTTTATATGTATTTTTAAACACATGCATATGTCTATAATACTAATTTCTCTTCATAGAAGAATTACCAACCTCACATGCTGTACCTTTTTTAAACTAATGGAATCAGAATGAGAATCTGATTTATAAGACAACTATGTAAATACAAACAAGAAATTAGATTCCGGCAATGGGTATCTCTCTAATATATACAAAAAAGTTGCAAACAATAAAGCAATAAAGCACAAGAGGGTGCCCATCAATATGAATAAACCCTAAAAAAATTAATTGAGCCCGACGAGAAGATAAACTGGTCTTAATAAACTGGTCTTCTGTGACATAATCTAGTCTGTTTTTTAAAGTGAACATTGATTGATGAGTAACAGGATTTGGGTTTTCTAAAAATCCAAAACTGCTATCTTGTGGCCAATTAAGAGAACACAGTTTCATGAATCGGCTCACCGTTTATAATAATGTGCATTTCATGATTTAAAATAATGTACTGTATGTCATGCATTGATACGAATGGAAAGCGGTCAGAGGTGTGCATTATTGTCAATAATGTCAATAACTATGCCACCATGCCACCCGTTAAGATAATCTAATACATATATTTACTAATCTAAGTGTTACTTATAACATGTCCAGATAAAAATAACGTGTAGCCTCTGAAACAGGCTTGCATTATTAAACTTCATAATAACTTTAGTCCAACATTTACAAAACTGGAATCTACTAAAAAATAAGAGCATTAACCGTATTAAGGACTTTGTGGACTCATTAAAAGTTCAAAGCACAGTCCTGTTGGGTCCCTAAGCAAAGCTCAAATCACTGCTTGAGTTTTATTATTCACTCTGTACTTTGTGTTCTACCATCTATCAGAACATCTAGCACATGTGAGTTTCAGAGAACTTCGGTATGACCTGTTCTCTTGACCTTTTTTTTTTATATTTAAAACACTTTCTAGACTGTTTAGCGGTACTGTCAGTTCCTGTTTTCTGTTCTCATTCTGATATGTAGTATCAGCTGATTATTAGTTCTTGTACTGGATTGGTTAATTTTTGTTATTTAAGCCTGCTTTGTTCTGCACTCCAGCAAGGTTCATTCTGTTGGGTTGGTTGGTGGACGTGGCATGAGTGCGAGGTCAGGCTTCAACCGTGAAGTAAAGGTCAGGAATGCAGTTCAGGTAAAGGCTGCACCCACTGATTGGCAAATTATCTGTTCCTTTTTATATGACAGCGAGTGGGAAGATAAAAGAAGAGGGAGCTGCAGAGAAGAAAGTGAGACGTGATACGAATTTTGTTTAAGTATTAATGACTATTTGAAGTGTGTACTGGAAAGCACAAGTCAGATATAAAGTTATGGGTAATAAAGCCTATTTGAAATTTCAATATTTCCTGTCTTCAGTCTTTAAATATTATGATCTGCTTCAGTGGAATTTTTCCATGCAGACCAGGCTAATCCTCATCCCTGAAGTGTTTTTCTTAGCTTCTCACTGTGCAGGTAAAGATCTGTAGCTTTCACATGTACCACAATAGTTTGGATTGTTTTTGGATATGCTGCCATAGCAGGCGGCTCCGATTGCAGTACTGGTAGACGGCTGTTATGCAAGTAATGAGGCTACATGCCGGGGAGGAGATTTGGACCTTGGCTGGCTGCCGCATTTGAAGACAAGAGCGTCCAGACAGTCTCATGTCTCATCTGTCCGAAACAGGTGGAAGGTCAATAAGCAATGAGATGCTAAAACATGTAGCTCATAAGGCAAGCAGAAAGGCCTTGCCCATATTGGGCGGTGCACAGGTGACCAGCTGGAGACCAAACAATCTCAACCTAATGCACAGCATAATCAGCACTGTTCTCATGCTTTTATTTGCTATTTACAGTTTCCTTTATTTTTGTAGGGTTTGCACATTTACTAAGGCATATCAATAAAACTGCACAGCAATAGGAGGAGCATGCAACGTAAGTTATGGTTTTGATGTAGAGATTATATGATTTCTTATGGAAGCCCATATTCGCCATTTAAAAGAGAAAAAGGCAAAAGTATCCCAGCATTCTGACTAACTGAGTCAGAATTAATATATATTAATTATATGTTAGTTTCAGGGCGGCACGGTGGCTTAGTGGTTAGCAGGTTCGCCTGTCGGCGCTGGGGATTCCCGGTTCGAATCCCGATCTAAGCAGAGTTTCCATGTTCTACCCGTGTCCACGTAGGTTTCCCCCAGGTTTTCTGGTTTCCTCCCACAGTCCAAAAACATGGATTCTAAACATGGTAAACTAAAGAACGTTATCTTACCAAATATCAAATATCATTGAAGTGACACGTGTCTGTAAAAATGCTCAACTTATCTCTCTTTGCAAATATATAGTGTTTTTTTTTTTTTTTACCACACAGCAGCTTAAAGCATCAACAAATGATAATAATAAATTATAAAAATGCATAACTTTACATCTTAACAAACCACTTAAAGACATTTACCAGCCCAAATTTTTCTTTTTAATGTCTTGTCCATTCATTTCTTAAGAAAGAAAAATCCTATTTTAACCTGGGATATAGAACAGAATGCTGTAAGATTAAATAAATCAGATCTATAAATATTAAAAAATGTGCTTAAAAAGAAAAACAGAGCCTCCAGCAAGTAATAAAGTCATAAAAAAACATTTGAACATCAACAGATGCAAGATTTTTAGGTACCATAGTAAGACATGGTAAATATTTCAGTATGAGCAGGTCTGATCTGTGTGTCCAAAGGTTTTAAGCCATTTTGTGTTTTAGTGAGCACACAGAGCTGGAAGACAGTATGCCACTACTACCGGGCTAAAAGTGATGACCCAACTGCTGCTTCATGCAAGTGATAAATGGGCAGTGGCTGACAAGCACTCTGGTGCTGCTTGAAGTCCCAGAGGGATGAGAAAGGTGATGAGTGCACACAGCAGTGGGCGGTGGAACGGCAGAACCAGCACGAGGGATGCAAGCTTTCAGCCAGTGGTTATTTATTTAAGCATTAGTATGCATATCCAGTTTTATTTGAATAGTATCTTTGTCCATTCCTGTAACTGTAAATAAGCCATGGTTTACAGTAAGATACAGTGCTACATAAAACCGCAAATTCAAGATTTACTAAATTTGGCCAATATGAACTTAATATATTTAACTCTTATTTCACATACATCTAAAGTAAAATTATTATACAGGGTGAAGCCATTGCATGTAATTAAATCTAGATATTTACTAGTGTACTCCCTCTGAACTAAAAATGCACCTTGTTGTAAAACGCATTATAGAGCAGGGCATGCTGGAAATCCTTGGGCATGCCAGACACAATTACATGAGACAAATAATATTTTTTAAATATACAAATTAAAAGCAATATAAAATTACCTCACTGCACATGCCACACACATAGCGTCACAAAGCAGTAAGGCACAAGAGGGCATGTATTATTGGGAATAAATCACAGGAAAAAGGTGTTATTAGGCATGGTGCATGTACAGTAAAACCTCTTTCCCATGATTTATTTAGAATAATACACAACCTTGAGTGAATTATTGCTTTTATAAAACAGTTACAACACATTATAATAAAAAAAACAGGTTTGATCCATAAGTGCAATAACAATAACTGAAAGCAAAATTGTTAATCAACTGGTCTTCCACGACATAATCTAGTCCGGCTTTTAAAGTAAATGCTGATTGCTGAATAACGGGTCTCTGGTTTCCTCTTACAATCAAAAACTACCATCTAGTGGCCAAATTACAGAACACTATTTATAAAAAACTGAAAATTATTGTTATATGTTTGCATTGATATGAACTAAGTGATCAGAAGTGTGCATTTTTGTCAATATTGTAACGGCTGGACAATCGGCTCAGCCAATTAGATTAAAGGACCAGAACTATACGTTTTATAAATAGTTATATCTCAGATGCACATATAAGCTCTACATAAAGTGATCTATTTGAATACTGTACTTACATACAGGAATTTGTCCTCCACATTTAACCCATCCATGCTGGGAAAAACACATACATAAAGTATACACTGGTAAGCAGCCATGTATTTGGCACTCAGAGAAAAGTCAGGGAATCGAACCAGAAACCTTCGGGTCGCAAGGCTGGTTCCTTAACCCTGTCGTATGATAGACAATGGATGTATGATCATAATTGTTTTTAAAATAATACAAATGTATAAGAAATTTCTAGTGTTCTGAATCTTACAGTTCCTCACAAATTATTCAATACCAACCAAATGTGTTTTAAGAAAAAAAAATATTGATATTTTATGATTAATATTGTTAATATACTGAATGTATAATATGAACAACTCAAAACAACCCTAAAAAATTCAGCAATTTAACAGATGCTCTGTCATGTAACTTTAAATTTATATCATATATAATAAAAGTGAAAGCTGGTAAGTTGAGTCCGGTGAAATTCTTTTTGTGAAACAGCAATTTCTCACCCTGTTTTTGATTGTAACTTTTGATTGTAAGTATTATGGCCTTATTTTTCATTTGTTAAAAAAATCTGCTTTTGAGACAGATTGCATACTAAGGCCAAGCAGCAATTCAATATAATGACTTTCCCATTTTTTATTCCTGATATTGGGCTGAGAAGGTTATATTAAACTGCACTACAACTTCATCTTAAAAAAACGGTTCGATTTCATTACAGGAGAACCTAACATGAGCTGCCCACGCTAATAACCCGCCTACAAAATGACACAATAGGCTACTGACATCGTCCAGGTTAACAATTCAGGCTTAAAAATAGCGCTGTAGCTTTGAGTGTTCAACGACTCTCCTAAAATCACATAATATACACAGCTGTTTCTAGTGTTCCTGCTGTGGAAAGAAGAAGTCATTCTCTCTTCCAGCATGGTGTGAAATGCTCTATGTGCTGCTTCTATCTACAGCTGAAGTGAGTAATTACAAAAAGGGTTAGGCTTAATTAAGGCATTTCGTGTACTCAACATCACCAACATGGAACTTTGAGCTAAATACTTTACTTACAAAAAGTTTTTGTCTCAAAGAGAAAAAAAAGAAAAGGGACAAAATCTTGAATCTTAAAAGCTTAAAAAAAAGATTTTTTGGGGTTAGTAATTCCTCACAAAATGACAGTTTGTTAGCTCACTTTCTCTGAATGCAATTATGACTCCTTTGTTTGGATTTAAATACATGAGAACATTAGAGCCTCCAAAGGGTTTTAAACCATTCCAGCTACGATTACAGTGATATTAAGGTTAACAGCTGATATTATTAAGAAACAGCTGTGTCAGCTAAAAGAGCTGAAAACTTGAGACAAAAATATGAATATATGTAAATTCCATTTATAAAATGGGTAGTTCCGGTCCTGATTGACTGAGCCATTTGTCCAGCTGTGACTTTATTGAGAATAATGCACACCTCTGATCGCTTTACATTTGTTTTGATGAATAAAATACAATACATTATTTTATATCAAAAGGACAGATTAATATCAACAGCAAGGGTTAACATTTAAAAAACCGATGTGGTAGATCGCGAGAAACTGTCCACTGGAAAAAGTAGATCTTGGGCAGGAAAAGATCTCAACAACAAAGTAGACTTAAATGTGTGCGATTTAATTTTTTTAATTAAGACAGAATTGAAAAAAAGATATTTTACTAAATAAGCAAATCAGTAAGTGACTTCAATACAACGTGGTCACCTAACGGCTCGTTTTTATTTACTTGAAAAATGCTAAGAGACAGTACATATGCAAAGTACCTGTTAATACAGTCTGATTCCGACAGCATATGTGCTAACCTTACTCAGTATGTCATATTAATCAAGTATTTTTTTTTGCAAATTTGAAATGTAACCTACACTTTTAAACAAAAGGTATTACTAATGACAAAAATGTCCTACTTTTAGATAAAGCACGCTAAAGCATAATTTGATTATGGATTGTTCAAGTGCTCTACAGCCTCATTGAAAGTAAGTATCTTTTTGCTAGGTTTATCAGCTTGCATGATTCATGTAATAAAGCCTAACAATTATATAAATTTGACTAAAAGCCCATCTAGAGGGTTTTTTTTTTGACTGTTTGTGATGTTCAGTGATAGAGCTGGATAATCTCAGGGATAAACAAACCCTATAAAAAAAATTTGAATGCTAAAAATAAATCAACTGATGAGCCAGAGACTGAATTGGACTGGTTTTCCTAGCCACAGACACTACAAAGACCCATGGAATCATCTCTACCTCGCCATCTTTTGTATTTTTTATTGCTTTTATTATGTTTGTTTTTATAAAATAAAAATCTTCTCTCTGGTTTTCTGACAATCTGCTTGGGTCCTGTACTGCCCTCATCTTCCAAAATACTGTTCAGGTGATAGAAAACCAGAAAAAACAGGAAATATTTATGTAAATATTTTATAAAAGAATAAATGTGATTGGCTAAGCTGTTTGTCTAGCCGTGACATTATTGACAATAATGCACATGTCTGATTGCCAAAAAGCACTTAGCCTGTTGCAGCTGTTGTGTATAATTTCTGTTATGTAATGAGGTCACTAGATGGCATTTTTGATCACTGAATAAACCAGTATCCCATTACTCTGTTAACCTGGTACTAGATCATCTTTTAAATTGTATAATTGGCCAGAGTGCCACAATCGTCATGATGGCTCTAGTAAAAAAAAAATTTGAAAAAGCAGCAAGGCATTCAAACCCTTGCAAAATATTTTTGACATTACATTTTGTAGATGTAATGTAGAAAATTAGGTTAATAGTTAATGTTTTCCTTCAAGTATAACCAAAATTCACCTGGAACATTAATAGGTAATAATTATATGGATCCATGTTCTGCTCACCAAACCCCGATTCGAACAAAACTGCATAACAAGTGCCTGTGCTGACAGAACAAATTACATAATGTGTCTATCATAGTGTTTATGCATGAAGAATTGAGAAAAGAAAAAACATAACCGGTGAGGAGCTGGTACCAAAAAAGGCATGACATTACAGACGTGGAGGTTATTTAACCTATATAACGCACACAAATACATTAAAATTTCATTAAACAATAACTGATAATTATGAAGACAATAGCAAATCTGTTGCACCACATTAAAGGGTGTCTATTATTCTGTATGTCACAAATTCCAAAAGATCTTTATCACTAGCAGCTGTATTAGTGCATTTTAACACCACTGTGTTTGAAAATGGTGCAAACAGATATTCTGAAAGTATATTATTATTGGTAAAAAATATTGTCATTATGACCTAATCATGATTGTGTGTTGTTATGTGAACGTTATGTTTTTCTGGGAATGTCAAACACCTCAGTGAGAATGCAGGAAAGCTATTCTTTGAATGACTCTCCCATGAAGGTCAGATTTGTGCAGGTGTTGCTGCACAGCAGAATAATGCACAACCACTCTAAAATCTAGCCAAATCTCTCTCTGGTCTAATACAAGCAAACAAATGTTTTCATTTGCTTTAATATTAAAAATAGGTTTAGTGTTTATGGCCTCAAATTGACATCTATAGCAATAGCAGTTAATAGACCTTGCTGAAGGGCGCATTAAGGCAACTCTGGTGAAAGATTTGCACTGCCGATCTTTAAATTGTTTGCCGAAAACACTAACAACTGAGCATTACAAACTAAGAAACTGGTTGTTTAAAAAGTCTTTTTTATTTTCCTATAGCCTGATCCTATTCTTGTGGGCTATCAATCAGTAAGTGCTAGGCAGCTGTTCAGAGCAGCCTGTGACTGCTGGGGCAAGGTTTTGAAAATCAGAGAATTTAACCTTCACAACCGAAGGTAGCCCTATCAAGCTCCTCAAGGTATCAGACCGTACTTAAAGTTATCTGAGAGCTCAATCATAGTGGAAATCTGTTTTTCTGTAAATTGCTTTTACTCTTTATGGATACTTGGATTTAGATGCAACTGTATAATCATATGTTCATTTAGTCAAACTTTTACATAGTAAATCAGGTTGGTCTCATTTCATTGGTCCATTCCATCCATTCCAAGTAAAATGGGTCCTTTTAAAATGAAAAAACTGACTTACTAGTAACAAATTATGTGACATAAATAGCCTTGTTGTTGTATAAAATATCCCAATCTGGGTGGCATTTCCATTTTCTTCCCGTGTCTGTGTGGATTTCCTCAGGTTTCTCCGGTTTCCTCCCACATTCCAAAAACATGGATTTTTTTGACTGCTCTAAATTGCCCCATATTATATGTGTGAGTGTATGTGTGTGTGCCCAGCGATACATTGGTGCCCTGTCTTGGGTGTATCTGCCCAGCACCCGAAACATTCTCTCCTGGATGGGCATGGGGAACCCCCGCCGTGACCCTTGTAGAGGATTATCCATCCATCCATCCATCCATCCATCCATCATCTTCTTCTTATTCCTCTACTAGGGTCGTGGTAGGGTTCCCCATGCCCATCGTAGAGGATTAAGCGAAAGATAATAAATTGATAAATTAATGTTTTAAACAGCTTTTTCCCTTTCTTGTTACGTCTCAAATTAAGTCTTATGGTGTTTCCAGGTTTAGCATTTTCAATATAGCAAAGGAATAACTGAATCTATCAATCACCTGGTCATCTGCTGACATGTTTAGAAGATTGAACAAAGGTACGACTTAATCTCTGTGGTACGATGCATAAGTCAACATAATGCTGTGTCAGAACAACTCTCAGCAGATTGACCTCGTTTCGTGTTTTATAATGCAGGAAAAAAAAAAAACGGTCCAAAACTGTCACGTAGAAGTGCTGAAGTCATCATCAGCCCCTCTTCTGCTTATCTAAAGGGCAAATATGACACAAAAATACAGGCAATATTCTCTTTGCAGATTCATCCTGCATGTGCTCGACTTTGTACATCCTGAGATGCTAAATGTCACTATGTGGTAGAGAACAAATCCATCCAGCAACTCAGCCAAGCCTTTTAAAAAAAGTTAAAGAGAATATGAGAAAATTGTGTATTCACACTGTAGCAGCACTTAGATACCATAATGGCACAATTATACTACTGGCACTTTTGTCTTTTTATTACAGAATTAGATTCATTGAGGTATTATTGTTGGCACAATAGCACTGTTTCAAAGAGCTTTTACAGATAATAAAGGTAGGAGTGTTCAACGAAAGTATTCGCTGCAATCCCTCAGGCTTTTGGATGAGTTTTAAAGTGTGTGTAATCCCTTTATAGTTTCAGATCTCAGACTGTGATTGGATTTGATGATTAAATTTAAGTTTTGGTTTCGGCTCATACTCAGTAGCAGTTTATACTTTGCATTCCACTTTGATATTGATTGGTAATCGCTTATTATAACATTAAAATACATTTTACAATTGTTCTTTTTACTTATTATAAATAACTGAACAAAACCGCGGTGTGAAAACACAGTTTAAATTGTAATGCTATGCTGGCAGATGATAAGATTTTATTGCACTGGATTCCCTTTAACATCCAGTTAGCTAGGTGAGCAGAGCTGAGTGCATGTTAATGCAGACCATGTAGGCAATCTAGTGCTGGAGAGCAGAGAGGTAGCGGAGCACAAAGCCTACCTCAGTGCCCTTCACTAACACTCTCATTAACATATCCCGCTTCAACTGCCTCAGCCCCATAAATCATACTCCTCTCCTCCACATGCCGAATGCATAAACAGTGCCATTCATGGAGTGAGAGAGCGAGAGAGAGAGAGTGTGAATAGAGAAAGAGAGTGGGAGACGTGACAGAGGGACAGGGTTAAAATGACATAACAGATATCATTTTCATCTTCATTTTACAACAACACTATGTACGCAAAAAAATCTTTTTCCAGTTTTTTTTTTCTACAAACAATTTAACGCAGTCAAATGTGACAAGAGGGCAGTATTCTTATTTGTGGTAATTTTCTAAACAATCATTTGATTTGATTTGAATCTGATTTGATTCCGGATCCCAACAAGTACTATGGTCAAAGTGCCCTTGGGCACCTGAAATGCTCCCCGGGTGCTGTATACAAGGTTGCCCATTGCTGCGGGCACGTGAGCAAACTTCACTCTATAGGCGTGTTTCACTGCCAGGATGGGTTAAATGTGGAGGATAAATTCCTCTGTATGCGTGGGGAAGGAGGGTGGGCATCCAGGGGAGAACGTCTCAGGCGCTGGGCAGTTACACCCAGGACAGGGCGCCAATCACACACATTCACACACAGAATATGGGGCAATTTTAGAGCATTCAATTAACCTTGAATCCATGTTTTTGAACTGTGGAAGGAAGCCAGAGAACCAGAAGGAAACCCACATGGATATAGGTAGAACATGAAAACGCCACCCAGATTGGAATTCAAACCTGGATTGAGCAGTGAGGCAAACATAAATATTTGTGACAAAGTTGCTCTCTAAATGAAACATAAGCGAGTATCACAAATAAGTCAAAGATCAACAATTGGCCAATAAACTTTTCCTCTGGTACTCATTTGCATATTAATGATATTGCTGTGTGGGTCAATTCATTTTGCAGAGGCAGCCCTGATTTTATTTTGTAAGCTAGGTTGGCTAGAATGCTCTCCCACCCCGAAGTACAAGATAGTGAGGGGGCAGAGATAGACTGGCTTTATGTTCTTGCATTGGTATGGAGAGTGGGGGAATCTATCAAATTATGCACCTCTTTGTACAGTTACGCACTAATTAGTGGCATCAGTCAAACAAAAAAGTCTGCCTAATAAACCACAATTGATGGAAACTCTTATTTAAATGTGTGTATGAATGACCTTTTCCATGACTGACTGCAATTGTTTTGTTTTGGTTGTATTGATTGGTATGTTTTGTTTCTGGAAGGTTCAGGGAATAACCTTTGTCTAAGCCACATTCATGCCATATTGTTTTTTATCTCATATTGCCATATTGTTTATTACCTTGACCGCTTAATTTTACACTAGGGTCATCCATCCAAGTAAGAAGGTTTCGGGTGCTGGGAAGATTTCTTAACAATCGCTTAGAACACTTACTCACACAGACACTGCCCCTACACAGGGGCAATTCAGATGGGGCAATCTTATTATAAAAAAAATACTGATATTTCATGGCCACTTGATCTTTATCATATTTGGGTAGTTATGCTCCCATACACTGGTCAATTTTAGGACTTTTAAAGTGAAATAATTTTGATATTAAAAAACAATATTTGGATTATTCATGATTTTATGTGTACATGATTTTACCTGTGATGAACTATATGTATTGTTTGCCACAAGCCTACTAATATTCAAATAGGCAATAAATGCACCACGTATATTGATCTTCCTTAAATTATTGTTGTGAATATTTGACAAATTTTAAATCTGGGTTGTAACATTTCAATAATAAAACTGGCGAATGGCTGAAAGTAGAGGGCGAGGCCTTATTATCTGTGACTGAATGATATTCTATTACCAATAATTGCTTTTTTTCTATTGATATGTTGAAAAACACAATACAAAAAGCATTAAATCTCTCCCATTAAAGCCTCACTAATGAAATCATCAGCAGTTTCCATTTTGAATTTCATTTCACAGAACATTGGCATCGATATTTATACAATGAAGTAGTAAGATGATCTAATAATACAGACAGCGTGGAAATTTAATCCAATTATTTAAATTCAGAGGACTACTGAGTGTTTTAAGATGGAAAATGACAATTTATTTCAAATGACTGTGGGCACCTATCTAAAATTAAAATCATAAAATCCGTTTTTTTTATGTAGGCTGTTAGGGGCACAGGGTTGGCCCTGAATTTCTTCTCATAGTTATGTTTCCAAGTTAACAATTGGGTTAATGTTGGATTGGAAAAAATCAGGTATTAAAACCTGTGTTGCAAAGATTCCAAATGCTTTGGGATGCTGGAGGCATTGGAGAGTGGTGAGTTACACCATGTATTTACATTTTCTTGATAAATGATATGTATGTATACATATGTATCTATACTGTATGTATAGATGCAATCTAAGCAACTGTAACATCTGCAATTTTCCTTTGAGGATCAATAAAGTATTCGGATTCTGATTCTAGTGGCCAAACTACAAAACGCAGTTTATGAAAAAACGAAATCAGTATAGTTTATATTACGCATTTATAGAAATGTGAAGCAGTCCGAGGTGTGGGTTATTGTGAATAATGTACCAGCTACACAAGCAGCTCAGCCAATCAGATTTAAGGACTGGAACTACCATTTTATAAAATGTATTAATCGTTTAAAATCAATTAATAGTTACACCCCTTGTTATTTACAATTAATTTCATTTAAATATGCCAGTTATTCATCTCATCTCATTATCTTCTGCCTAATCCTTTACCAGGGTCATGTGGGGTAGGTTCCCCAGGCCTATCCAGAGGAGAAAGTTTCAGGCGCTGGGTGAACACATCCAGGACAGGGCGCCGATCCATCATATGTACGTTATTATTATATTAGAGACGCTTTAATCTTTACCTAAGATTTAGAATTTGGTTGTACCATCTGGCTGCATTGCTATATTGCTATTCTACCATCGTTTCCTCACACCCCCATAATTACTGGTATTTAAGTGCAGGGAACGCTTAAGTTGTAATTTTGCTCTATCAAACCTACTACAGAGCAGAGAGCATTGTTTTGTCTTGCTTAGAGTCTCTGCTATAGAATTTGTAAAGCTGCTAATGACAAGATTCCCATCCACTCCTTCCTACAATTGTTTGTGAAAATTCCTAGGATGGTTTCTTTCTGGGTTAAGTCACTGTAATTTTTGTGCTGGGATCACCTTTAAATCAGTTATACTTGTTTTGGAATCTGTGCATTCTAAATGTGTTGAATTTGTTGGCACTGACAGCATTTTTTTTTAACGAAAGGTCTCAGAAGATCTTCAGCATCTGCTGGCCCCAAGAGTATTTTTGAAAGCGCCTATGAATCTGCTGGGGTTGAGAGTATTTTTAAATCCATTTAGGCTAAGCGCACGTTAGCCACTTTGTGCTGAAAGCACGGAATGCACTTTGCATGAAGAGCACATCCTTGCAATGAATGCACATGCAAATTAGTTGAAAATTAGTGGTAAAGGCATTTGTAAATTAGTCTGTGCAGAAAGAAGGCGCTCCTGAAGGTACACCTGATAGCATTCCAATGGCAAGTCAGAAGGCCTTCCTGTCAAAAGGTGCACTTCCCTTACACCCTGATACCTTGGTCTTAACAACATTGCAACTTTTTGATCTCTTGGCTTTACGATGAGTGTTTTCATAAATTGTCTGTGGCCTAACCTCCTGATCCATGGTGAAGACCTTGCTCATCCATCAGCTTCCTCATTTAGGACATTCAGCCTCAGTGCCCTAGACCAGATTTGCTTCTATGCATGTTGTGTTTTTTAGGAAGCTTGGCCTTTTTCTGCAACAGACTTTCACTTCGACACTTCCTTTAGGGTTTGTTTATTCATAGTGTGTTTTTTTCACTCTCCTTTTTTTAGTTAATCTATCACCTGTTCTGATTGGGTGGTACGTTGGCATTGCACGTTTACCCCTCATCTGTAGGGATGTTGGAATTTCCACGTTTTCTTCTTGTCCATGTGGGTTTTCTACAGGTTCTCCGGTTTTCTCCCCCAGAGCAAAAACATGGACTTAACGTTAATTGGCTGCTCTAAATTGCATCTATCTGAATTACCACTATGTAGGGTGTTTGTCTATGTGGGTTAGTGTGTGCCCAGTGATGTATTGTCAACCTGTCCTGAATGTATCTGCCCAGTGCCAGAGACCTCCTCCCCTGGATGGGGATAGGACCGGTCACACAACCATAGTCCTTGTATAGGTTAATGCAGGTATAAGATAATGAGATAAGATGTTCAAATTGAGTGTGACACAGTAGTAAAGTTGTTAGCATGTTCGCCTCACAGCACTGGGGATACAGGTTCTTCAGGTTCTCCGGTTTTCACCCACAGTCAAAAAAATGTATCTAAATTGCCCCTATATTGTGTGTTTGTGTCCGTATAAGTGTGTGTCCAGCGATGGATTGACGCCCTAATAGCATTCTAGTAGACCCTAGTGGAGGATTAAGCAAAATATTTTGAGATGAGATGTTCCAATTGGTTTGTCGCCTTTTGTTTGTAGCCAAAGTTCTTGTTGCTGACATGCTTCAACCTGCAGTACGCTTATTTTAGGCATTTTCTTTTTCATACTCTGGCTTGTTAGGCCTGTATAGCTGTTTAGTTCAGTATTCTGTTAAGCTGTTTTCCCCTTTTGGGCATGTATGCTAGTTTGAACAGTTAAAAAAATATAATGCAAGTGTATTTGACGGAGCCTCCCGGTGTCTTTGTTCCTGCCAACACTCCAGATGGCATTCCTCCCAGGACGCCAGTCAGTGTTACTGCCCACACTCCATATGTGGTATATGCCAGTACTCCAGACAGTGTACCAGCCAGCACTCCAGGGGGAGTCGTAGCTGATTTTTTTGGTAAATAAAAGTAATTACATATAGTTTTGTCTAAATTTCTAAATTTTTTGGGTGCATCTGCACCCAAAGAAGTGTAAGTGTCTTAATAAGTTAATACACTTTTAAATGTCACATCTTTAATGCAGTAATTGTCAATAATTATGGACTTTACTATCAACATTAAGGTTATTTGGACATCAGCTGCTTAGACTTTACATTTAGTAAAGCTGCAGGAGTAATGGATTTGGTGGAATGTGCTAATGCATTTGCATGCAGGATATAGCTGCCTCTGGAGACCTACTGAATCTAAGCGTTTGGTAGGGTGTGCAATAGAAAAGCACAGCTTGTGACTTAATGACAGATTTTACAACATTAGACTTTGTGTTAGTGATCTAAAAAGCCCAAAACTGTTTTGACCAATCCTGATCGGAAAAACTGACATCCTTAAAATAAGAATTTCTTTTGTTCCAGCAGTTCTGGAAATGATAAGAGCTTGTAAATAAAGCACCTGACATGTGCTTGCCCTATGAAGCCAGAGCAGACTGCTGTGACAAAATAATGATCTAATATGTGCCACACAACATGAGGAACTGTGGAAAGGAACAGAACTAAAAAGAGGAAGATTATTGATGGGCAAAGATTTGTACACTTGATAGGCATAATGCCAGTTTTGTTTTCTACAAATTCAACTCCAACCTTGAAACTCAAGGCTGGGGACACAGTATATTTCTCCAGTGTTCTCTGCTGCAGCATGCATTATTTGCAGTCATACAGCATTCTGAACTAGCGTGCTTACAAAGCTTTAAAATCCTGCCAAAAACAAAGACTGGCATTCCAATACTGCGGCAAATGTACTAAATCACAATGACTGGTTGAAAATGGTGGATTCATAAAGAGCTTGTTGTGTTCTTAAGGTGTCCTCACAGTAGACAAGATGCATGATAAAATATGAAATAGGTGCTAAAGGTGTGCTGGGCTTTTTATTGTTGACCTTGGTGTATGCTCAGGTGTAATTGTGGCATGTAGACTTGAAAAATAAATAAAACATATGTTCTGGTCAAACTTGTAATCTAAGCTCCAGAAATTCAACTGAGGCATAGAGAGAAACGTGAAACAAGAGTAGTTATTGTTTTGCACTCAAACACATGCACTTAGTATGCAATCCATTTTTTAATCTCACCTTCAAGCAGAACTGAAATGGGAGTCTGAACAAAATTGAAAAAAACAACACACTGCAGGAAAAATCAATTTTGTTATACTGTTTGTTGATACTGATATTACTCTCTGTTCCCAAATGGTGTCTACATTTCTGTCAGTAAAATATATTTCGAATTTTGCTCCCAGCCTTTTCTGTCTATCAAATGGTTTATAGCGTATAAATGTGCTTTCTATGCAGACACTGTTCAAGCTGTGTCATACACTGGAAATGTTTTGTCTTTTTCGACTATCTTACTTTTTCTGTAGCTTGCAGACATAATAAAAAGCAGCATGGTGTGGTACAACAGACAGATGTTCACTACTGAATACCATTAGGCTCACTTGCACAAAAACAAACTCTAAAGAACAAAAACAGAGAGCAACTGATCACAGCCACAACTTCAACACTGTGGGATCTTTAGTGAGTCATAAGTCATGCACCGCAGTTTGATTTAGAGCATGTCAGAGTGTCTTTCAGAATACTTTTTCAAGGGAACACCTAAACAACATATTGTTACTCCAAATCAAGCACACTTCTGTGAAACCAACCTGTCCAGTTAGGAACAACAGTGATTGTGAATCAGTTTCACTTGCTGTTGTCCAAATGAAACAAACAGGTAGAAATGAGGGGCACTTAGCAAGTCCCTGCCCCCTTATAAAGGAATGCTTCTGCAGGGGTGACCACACCCCTTTTCTCTGTTCTCATCATTTCTGGCTGATGTTTTGGTCACTTTTGCATTTGGTCAGTTCTCTCACCATAGAGGTAGCATGAGTTTCTACAACCCACACAAGTTGCTCAGGTAGTGCAGCTTATTCAGGATGGCAAATCAATGCGAGCTGCGGCAGCAAGAAGGTTTGCTGCATCTGTCAGCACAGTGTCCAGAGCATCAGGTTGAAATACTTGAGAAAAGCGTCTGCTAAATGACCAACTGTAAATGTAAACTTTAACACGCCATCAATTTATATGAACTTGCCTCATTTCGAGACAACCATGCTCAATAGTGTAGATATACTATGTAAAAAGTCTGTAGGTGGGATGTAAAATAAGTAGCAATAAGCATTATGACGCCCCTTGCACAAAGTGTGAGACAGGGTTCTTCATGAAACAAAAACTGGTCACACTTGGTCACTGATGCTGTTGTAGTGGGAGTCACATTAGCAAACAGAGTGAGAATCAATACCATTGGGGTCTATGAATGGAATCAGCAAACACAGACATCCTGAATCCACCGCAGGAAAATATATCCAGGAATGACAAATGGTTCACTGGTAACCAAGGCCTCAAAATATGAAGGAATCATGTAAGGAATACATTTGTTTGTTGTCTGTTTGTGAGAGAGAGCAAAATTACATTTACATTTAGTCATTCAGCAGACACTTTTATCCTTAAAAGAGGTGTGTTTTGAGAAATTTCTTGAAAATGCTGAGTGACTCAGCCTTACAGATGGTGTTGGGAAGGTCGTTTTACCATTTAGCAGTGGTGAATGAAATGAGAATGAGTGAGAATTGGCGTACAAGCTTCTCCTCTCTGTCTCACTGATCTCTTTTGCATATCATTCTGCTTTTTAGCACAGAAATTGTTTCGTTAGATCTCTAACAAAGACACATTTTAATTGAGACAAGCTCACATAGCACTTGACTCCTCACTGTGTCTGAGTGTAAATATGTGTGTGGGTGTGATTTTTGTGGTGCTGACTAAGAGCAAAGGCACAGTTTGAGGCTTGTGTTGGTAGCTTTCTGTAGTAGATTCTTTCAGTCGTTATGACCTTAAACAATCTGAAAATGACATCAATTTATGTAAATGTACATTTTTGCATGAAAGTATTACAAATTATGTTTAAAAAAATTTTATTTCCAGAAGGCTTTTAAAAGCTAGGAAAATTGAAACAAATAATATTGGTTAAACTGCTTATGATTAAACAAAGTGAAAAAGGAGCATCATCTTGCTTATGATTGTACTACAAAAGAACACACACACAAGTATTAGTGGCGGGCTATGTATTTTACCTCGAGGCCTTCATTAATGATCTGTCTGAATAGATTATCCGGTCAATAACTATTTTCTGGCTATAAAAATATCTTATTATGCAGAAATGCAGTATAAAGGGTCGTTGAATCGCAGATTGATAAGTTGTTGCGACAGTAACACACAAGTAACAGGCAGATACAATCGGATAATAACTGTATTTTAATCATTTCAAATAATGCGTAAATAAAGCCTATACTTATGAGCCTGTGAATTCTGTCTGCGGTCCTCATTCGCCTTACCCTCATAATACTACATTATTAGCGATAGATTGGCGCCCTGTCCTGGGTGGATCTGCCCAGCGCCCGAAACGTTCTCCCCTAGATGGGGATACATACTCCTACCTCCGTTTTATCTTACAAAGAGTTTAAATAGTTCAATTAATTAAACTTTTCTATTGAAGCTAATGCTGGAAGTCAAGTTGTATTTCTTCAATAAGACTTAATTGGCTGAAAATGACTGTTCATTAAAATAACTCTCCAATCAAGGGATTGAATACATTGACAAAGCATAGGCCATTCAGAAGGCTCCGGTATTGATTGACTGAAACGTTATAAAAGGAAGCAGACAGACCATTTGGAATTTTTTAATAAGTATTCATTGACAAAATACAATTAACATTAGGCTGTGGTTTAGATCATTTTAGGTATTTAGAGAAGACTTTAAAGGCCCTGATGGCCCGCCACTGATTTATATAAAACAAGTATTGATAGAAAAGATCCTTTAAAATTTTAAGAGATTGTGTGGATGAATGGAACAAAATCGCGCCTACACATTGCAATCGACTAGTTTCAGAACAGCACCTTGAAGTTATCATTACTAATAAAGGCAAAGGTTTTTCGACTAAATATTAAATATATTTTATCAAGCATGTTTACTCTTTTTTTCCAGCGTCATTCCATTTTATTATACAAAATTAATTCATGAACTTATTTGTATTGATTTTTTGTATGTGTGGATTATATGGATTTTTAGTATTATCCAGTAAATATTTCAGTAGCCCTATTGGAATTTACCTTGAATTCAATATTTATTTTTCCCCGCTTTATATATTTGGATTTATTTATTTCACAAAATGCAAAAATAAGTGAAATTAAAGTAAACTTTACTGTAGCCATAGGAATTAAGAGGGTACGTAGGCAGTGCTCATCAAATCTATGTGATAACTGAGATCAGGAAACTTGATCCTTTCAGGAAAAGTTTGAACTCTTATGATATGCGTTATCAAAAAGCAAAGGGGAAAATACATCAAAAATTATCTTAAAAAGCCAAATGTTGGTGCCCATTAACTAGGCAACGTTTAAAACACTTCTACTTCAATTCTACAATAAGAATGATTATTTTAAAGTCTTAACATTTTTACTTTAAGGGCTTTAATTCTTCACTGGTAAATAAATATCAAATGTGAGGCAATATATTTAACAGTTTGGCTGAAACTGGGTCCAAAAACAAGACAATAATCTCAAACACACCAGCAAATCTACAAACAGATGGCTGAAAAAGAAAAAAACTGAGGTGCTGCAATGTCCCAATTAACTTCCTCATTCTTGATAATACACAGATTTCCTAAAGTGATTCAACAAGACTTTTTAATATGTACTCAAACACAGAATTAGCTTCAGGCAAATGATTCTATATGAGACTGCATCGCATAGTCACTTACGATTTAAACAATATGTTGAATACAGTGTATTATGCCACTGCTTATTTTGATAAGTCCCAGACATACAACAAGAAGTGATGACCTAAGCATCCACTGATTCCATTTCCAAAGGTCCGATTTAAAGAGCATTAAATCTTCACAGAAAGTTATAAAGTGCACCCAGGGATGTAATTTCATCCATCAAAATATCTATTTAGAGAATAAATGAACATCATACCATTATAAAAACACTCAGAACCTACATGGCAGCATTCCAAAAATCAGTAATAAAGTTCAATAGTCAAAAACTGGCTTGAGTCCATAGTCTTCTTATTATTATAGGTAGCCAAGGTATCATTACAAGAGTGAGGAATAGGACCTAACTCAAATATCCTGCAAAAGAATTTACTTTAAAACTTGCTCATCCATGTATTAAACACATTTACAAAGATTTTAAGCTCATTATAACATTTAATGTATTCATTTTCATATTCCTGCCCAACACCCATAGATCATATCACAGTGCCTGTCTTATGAAATTGTCTTAAAGCCATTTAATGTCGGTCATGGTGTCATTAAATTAAAAGCTGTGGATAACCCCTTCAACACCAAGAATTTCTCAGTGGTTTAAAACTTGGCCCATGCTTATAAGAGCTATTTTATGCCACATTTATTTTTTAAAAATAATTAGCAAAGGGACAGTAAAGACCCTGAAATTCAAAGTCTGATATGTGAACAAGAAGCTGCATCCTCTTGGCATGTGTCTCTGGCACCCAATTTGTACAGATGGCAAGATTAACCCATTCAGTGGTGTTCCAGAGGGAAAGTGGGTGGAAGAAGGCAGGACTTCACTCAGATGGTTCTTTTAATTCTGCATGATAAACTGCTGCTTATTTAAATGGGGAATTACGCAATACTGTTTTGCTGGCTTTTAATCTTAATTGAATTTTTTTTTCTGATCATATGATTAGAAGTGGTTAATTAATAGACTGAAGGATCAAATCAGGTTCAAATGGTGAAAGAACTTATTCAAATGTGGAATTAGATGTGATGTTTGCAAAATTGCCAGGTTAGACTGTCTATTTAATTCGTTCTTTTTTGATAAAAAAAAAAAAAAAAAAAAGAGTTATAAAAATGTGAGTAATGGATTCTAATCAATACAGTCAAGTGATTCATCAAAAGATTTTGTTAGCTGTTTAATCTTTTTTAGTTGCTGTTCATGCAACATCATGGAGAACCCCTTTGGGAATCTCATTAGATGTATACATGTGCTGACAGAAGCCTATGATTGGCTAGTGTACATCTAAATAATCTGAGTGCTTAAAAGACCCTTCCTTTGTGAAAACATGTCAGTTTGCTGTCCTTTGGCTCAACGATGGCAATGGCCCTGTTCATACATGGTTGTTTAGATTAGGGATGAGACAGTTAATCGTTTTTGCAATTAAAAAAATTTTGCAATTAATTAATCGTAAGACTGCCTCACCATCGTCGTGATGACGTTCATGAAAAATTCATATGTGATTTTGTGTTAATATTCAGCAATAATATACAGATTAGTTAATATACAGAGTTAATATACAGATGCTGCATCATAAGCCTAATTATTAGATCCATCTATAGTGCAGTCTGTGTTATGGATTTAATAAGTGTTTAAATCCGTTTGCTTTATGAGCTTAATTTTTATAGTATTTAAATATTGAATGAAGCATAGTCTTTTACTAACGCAGTCCGCATATTATCTTTAATAACTCCTTGAATGTAGTGCAACCTGGGCAGCCCCACACCTCCCATCTGTCGGAAGTCGAAGTCGAAAAGTCGAAGTCGAAAAAAAAAGGTTGGGGATGAACGATGAAAGAAATCTATGGTCGTTAGAAAGAGAATGAGATTACATCCTTGGTTTTGCAGAGACCGTCTGTACACACTGCTGAACAAATGTGGCCTAATGCATCCCAGACCACCAAATGTGATCAGAGCGATATGATCTCAGTGCATCCTCAATCAGATTTGAGTGTGTTTATTTCCTTAGTACTGTCTACTTATGATTCAGTCCCTCAGACCATTTAATAATTCCAGGGGTGAGCAGGCCCCATGACAACAGAAAAATCTAACTAAATCCAAACCAGCAATTTACCATCTGGTAAAAAGTAAACATTTTCTAAAGTACATTTTAAAAAGTTCCAACAACCTTGGATTGCATATTGCATAATGCATCAAAAACCATTTGCTGTTAAAAGCAGTTGGGGCTAATTTCATAAGCTTGTGTTGATTGTTATAAGAGAAATATGGAAATTGCTGCCATTGACCCCAGCTAGCAAATTCCTGACATTTTCCAGATTGTGATGACTAAGCCCTAACATAATCTATTCTTACTTTTTTAATTACCCCCTACAATAATCAGACCAAATAATCATGGCTCGCTGTTGTTGGAATGAAACAGACCTTGTTCCTGTATTGACTTGTAAAACTGAACACAGATGTTAGCAGTCAAACAAACAAAAACTATTTTATTAAAGCTGAGATAAATGGAGCACACTAATGTTTCTTTTTTAAGAATTAATGTCTAAATGTTGCATTTAAACCATGGCTGGTAGATTTAGTCCACTTATGCTAGTAATGAGACGTGTGCTGTCCTGTACTGTAGGTCTGTAAATAAAAGGGGAAAGATAATAATGCAGCAATTAATTAGTATATAAAGTACAATAATGGAATTTGGTCTGATGTTGGTAGTGAGGGAATATGTGATTTATCATTATGTCTATGTGCAAAGTATACAAAACTGTTAAAAGTTTGTATATCATTTAACAAGTGATATAAAATATTAAATGTGGATTATTATTTTTGAATAAAAAAATAATAATTGCCTAATCTATAAGACATGACTGTGGTTGAGCTGCTATGACATAACGGTCAATGGTTCTTTGCACCAGTCATTGTGATGGAAAAGTTCTTAAACAATAATGATCCATCCTTAATCTTCCAATTAATCCATACTAAGGTCGCGAGGCAGTTTCGGGCACAAGGCAAATTAACCCAGGACAGGGTGCCAATCTATCGTTGGGTACACACTCCCTCACTCACACACAGACACATACATACACACTTTATTTCATTGGGTTCATGCCAACCAAGTGGTGAAATGAACTTCCACTTTCTGTCCGAGTGTCTCAATCACTTCCTGTCTTCAACAAACGACTAAATGCTGCTAATGTAAATGTAAATATAGGGGCAATTTTGGAACAGCCAATTTACCTTAAATACATATTGCTGGACTGAGGGGAAACTCAAGCAAGAAATCGGACGAACATAGAGACTCCACACAGTAGGATATTTAAAAACAATAATGAGATTAAAGTTTTATAAAGACCAAGTCTAATACCAAAAGTCTGGGACTTGAAACAATTGAAAACCCAACTAAACTGATCTATATTTAGAAAATTTGCTATGCATTTGCTAAGCAAGTGTGATCAGCCTTAATAGCTATTTTGAAAAACAAGTGTAAATGTTCGTTAATAAAAACAAAATTTACTTAAAGCTAAAAAGACATATGATAACAGCTAAATGCAGAGCACATTTAAAATGCTAAAGATCTCTGTTGTTTACAAAGACACATCTGTCACTTTGAAAAGGTCATGAATTGTTTGTAAGTCACTACAAAGAGCTTTACATCTAACATCACACATATTGTTTACAATCTCCTTACATAATTTAATTCATGCCACTACATAAACGCAACTCAGTTACAGTGTAGTGGCCAAGTAAAACTGTCAAAACACCCTAGACAACATACCTTAAACACAACACCCGTTATGGACAGAGCCTACAATAGACAAGCACTTATTTACC
>JAOUQT010319349.1:0-14292 GCA_025769995.1 Xyliphius kryptos | reverse complement strand
GAGCAAAACATCAGTCAGAAAGGATGAGAACAGAGAAAAGGTGTGTGGTCACCACCTGCAGAAGCTCTCCTTTATAGTGGGGGGTCTTGCTAAGTGCCTCTAATTTCTACCTGTTGTCTGTTCCACAACAGAAAGTGAAACTGATTCACAATCTGTGTTGCTTACTAACTGGACATCTTGATTTCACACAAGTGTGCTTGACTTGGAGTTACATTGTGTTGTTTAAGTGTTCCCGCTAATTCTTAAGCAGTGTCCTTTAATTCATAAGGTTTTTTGATGTAGAAGTTTGTAGAATATAAATTTGTGGACACTTTCCATCATTGTGCTAACAATTTATTTAATAGGAGATCATTTATAAAATACTAATGAGGACAGAATTGTTTAAGATACTGAATGAGTTCTACTATGGGAGCTTCCCTAATTTTAGACACTTCATTCTGCCTTGCTGCCCCACTCACCTGTATCTGTCATGCTCATTATACAGACATGGCGTATGTAAGCAGATCACAGGGAGCTACGTGATGACTGAAACTCCAGGACGGTTCTACTACCACAGTCTCAGTGAGTAAAGACATCAGAACACTTGGTTCATTGTCTCATTAAGAGATCCATTCAGTTCCAATGTTTAAAAAAAATAATGAATTACAAACCACAAAAATAGTTGAGTTATCAAACTCAGTAATAATAATATATACCAGTAAACTAATGAGGACTCCATTTTGGAGCTGCCACATTTCTGTCGTTATGGAGTTTTACCATAACGTAAACTGGTCACTACCAGTTTGGGAAATTAAACTTTGAGAAATGAGACTTTAGACAGGTAAAGTAAATGCACTCAGCTGGGCTTGTGTCTGTGCAGAATGGTCAGCGGATGTGGACGCCTATGTAGTACACACTAACTACGATGAGTACGCACTCGTGGTGATGTACAAGCAGCGTGGGGGCGACAAATCCACCTCAGTTAAGCTCTACGGTAAGAGAGGCGTTTACATTCACCAAACTGTTTCATCACACCATGTAACTCCACAGGATACTCTCTCCATTAAACATCAAACACCAGTTTATTTAATGTTAAAAGCATATTTTTGTAAATATTTCAATTTATTGACAAGTTCCGTTTTTAATTAAAAGCTCAAACGCCGAGTATATCCAACAGAACCCATACTGCTCTAATCACACAAATTCCAGAATCAGAAAAGATAATAACTGTCACTATCTGTTACTACAACCATAAGGCCGCAAGAAAGAACTACGTCCATCACTCATTGAGGATTTCCGAACCCTGGTGGCTGAGCAGGGCATGAACTCAAATACAATCTCCATTAAAAAGAATGCAGGTATTTATGACACGTACACTATCAATCAAAAGTCTGGACACACCTCCTTTATACTCCACTTACTGTCCATGTTATTAGTTCCACTTACTCTAAAGATGGACTGTGAAGTTCCAGTTACAGACTGTGGTCCATTATTGCATTGTTCCTATCCCAGCAGTGTCACCGAGGTGTTTAAATGAAACTACAGCAGCACTACTGCACTAAAACCTCCTCACTACATCAGTGGCACTGCAGAACTAAAAACAAACAATCCACCACCCAAATCATACTTGTTCTGTGAGGGTCCTGACCAACAGAGAACCAACAGGGGCCTAACAAAAACAAAAAAAAACCACATGAACAACAGTCTGTAACTGTAAAAAAAACAAAGTCCTTCTATATGGTAAGTGAAAAAAAATAAGACAATGAACCAAGAAGGTGGTGTGTCCAAACTTTGGACTGGTACTACATAAAGTCACACAACACTAAGAACTACGAACAGCATAATAACAACAACTCATGTACTGTTTCTAGGGGATTGTGTTCCAGGAGAACAGACAGCTCCACAGCCACTGATTCAGGTACCAAGTAGAATGATTTCCTAGTTGATAGGCAACCTCCAAAAGTACAGTCATAGTTCTACAGAAGCAG
Organism: Xyliphius kryptos; assembly: GCA_025769995.1. Taxonomy (NCBI): domain Eukaryota; kingdom Metazoa; phylum Chordata; class Actinopteri; order Siluriformes; family Aspredinidae; genus Xyliphius; species Xyliphius kryptos. The sequence goes on along the minus strand of JAOUQT010319349.1, from coordinate 12,325 downwards.
GGTACAACATACAATAAATAAACTCTATGATGTATTGGCACACCTATTCAATTTTAAGTCCCCTATAATGGATTCTGTGCTACTTCAGAGATTTTTTACAAGTTTATTTGTATGCTGTTTAAATGTAGAGCATTTTGGGGGGGGTCAGATGTAATCATGCCTTATAGGCCTTGCTTTGTGCATGAGTACACAATCATACTCAAGAAGAAAATGACATTTTCCAAACTAAACTTACAAATTCCAAAAACACACACTAATCCCAAACGCATAACTGGGTGCTTAATTTTTATACCTGTATCAATCGGACTGAATTAAAAAGCCAAATGTAATTGATAAATTAATTTACAAATGCATAATTAAAATTTAACCAGTGGTTCTGATAAACGACAGCAACATGTTGTGAAATCATTTGCTTTTAAAATAAAGTTTTACAAGGTAAATAATTAGTAAATTCCAGTATACTATAACGCCGTATCAGCAGATGTCGCTAGTGCGTTGTGTTTAGACCGATACGCTACACAATTAATTTTAAAACACAGCTTTAAATGATTTGAAGCACTAAAAACGTCGTATTATTTTAACATGAGGGAAAATAACACTACTAAACGGAAAAGGCTAATTTAATTGCTTACCTGCGGCACTGGGAGGACATTTTGCTACTGCACCTGCGGAAATTGTTTGGGCGATTCCATTCACTATTTCATCTCGGAGGAACGTAAACACGAAATGTTTACACACAAAATAGGTTACTGCAAAAAAATGAGTACAACACCGAACTTAAAAAACACAAACTATAACTTTATAAAATAGATGGATTGGTTATGAATACCGTGATGTTAGTCTATAGGTTATAACCATTTATGAACAAGCAAAGCGTTTCGTGTTAATGGTTTGTTCCAAATGTGTGGCGGGAAAATAGGTAAGATGACGTCAGGGGTTCAGGCTCGCAGTGCAGAGACAGTGTGATGGCCAGATGTTACATTTCTTTATTTCAAATGTGCTTATCTTGGGGTTGTAGTGAGTGCTGGCGTTTATCCCGGCACATTAACAAAACTAGTTCACTTACAAGAATGTTTTTGGACTGCAGAAAAGCAAGGACCCTGTTTGCTTGTACAAATGCACAGCTAATTCATTTTAAATCATAAATAATAAAATGAAAAATAGTATTACTATTAATAAGATATCACATACTTTCTCCATTCATCCATCCATTATCTTCCGCTATTATTAGGTTCGCGGGTTGGTTCGGGTTCCCCACGCCCATCCAGGGAAGAACATCTCGGGCGCTGGGCAGATACACCCAGGACAGGGCACCAATCCATCGCTTGGTACACATTCACTATACGGAGCGATTTAGAGCATTCAATTTACCTGGAATCCATGTTTTTGGACTGTGGGAGGGAACTGGAGAACTCGGAGGAAACCCACGCCGACACAGGGAGAACATGGAAACTCCACCCAGATCAGGATTTGATCGATTGAGAGGCGAACCACTAATCCACCGTGCTGCCCCACATCCTTTCTCCCACATTCAAAACACCCTGATAGTTATGCTGGATATACCAAACCATACTGGTAATAACAAACTGTCCCATAAATGTGTTACCTGTAACTGCTCCTGTTGGAAAACAGGATCAAATCATGCTTTGAAGAATTTAGGTTCTTAAACTAATTAGTTTTCCATAAGTTTATCTTGTTGGTACAGTATGTATTGACTTCAGTAAAATAACTGTCTAACCGTTTTGGTCCTTACTCTTCGTCTGTTCTGTCTGTTAATGAAGACAAGAGCAAGAAGAAGTGTGATTCTACCTTCAGAAGGGTCTGGGGATGATTCCATCACATTTAGAGGAGCAGGTAGTGATAGTATTACAGACCCCTATTAATGTCACAGATGATGAGAACGAAAAACTAAATAACTGCTCCTGTATGGATGTGAAAAGATTCCTGCACAGGTACACCCGACTCCGGCCCGTGTTTTGGGATGTTCCAGCGCTTCTACTACAATTCATCCATGATGACCTGTCAATCATTTGTGTTTGGTGGCTGCATGGGCAACCAAAACAACTTTGAGACAGAGAAGGAGTGTCTGCAGACCTGCCGCACTGAGGGTGAGTACCAACATGGCAGTTTGTGTGTGTGTTAAAAATTCCCAGGGAATCACTGGGTGTAAAAAATACCCAGTTTCTCCGGCTTTTCCCAGGTTTTTTTTAAATATAAACCTAAACCCTAGATCAGACGTCTGTTCTGAAATGGAAATGGAAAAAAACAAATCAGAAAAAAACAAACAGGACATTATTTTTAAAAAGCTGCATCTCTTCCGATCCTCACCTAAACAAAGACCATCGTACGCATTGATTTGGGCAGGTGCCATTGTCCAGAATGCATAGCTGTGTGCTTGAATTTACACACGGTGTCTATGAAACATCATAAAACTGCAATAACAGACACTTATGCAACTAAAGTGTTGTGTAAAACAAGACTGGGCAAATATTCTTCTTGCATAACTGCAAAAATTAGTACACTGAGTTCCAAAACAATTAAACAGTGTCAAAATAAAACTAGGTAGCATACCGGTAGATGCAAACCTGCCTCTCAGAACCTTTTGAAGGTTGCAATCAGACTACAAATCAACTGGTCAATGACAATTTAGAAATTTTTTGTCCTGAAGAAAAGTAAATGACATTCTGACTGTATTGCGAGTATAAAAGGCGCATTTCTTCCGGAACCGAGTTCAACATCCTTTGTGTGTGTTTATCTCATAACACTGACTTTTGATGCCTGTTTAATTTATCTATATGGAGGAGATCATCTGTTTGTGTATAACACTTTACAAACACCTTTCTGTCCTGTTCACCTGCACAGCCGTATGCCGACTACCGATCGACGTGGGTCCGTGTAAAGCAAATCTGGATTTCTGGGCTTTTGATGTATCCACTGGCAAGTGTGTTTCCTTCACCTATGGAGGCTGTCGGGGTAACGGCAACAGGTTCTACAGCAAAAAGGAGTGTGAGGAGTACTGTGGAGCAACAAGAGATGGTAAGTTCACACTAATACAAAAAATATGGATATATTTGAATACACATGCAAATGCGTGACATGATTAATTGATACATTTTGTGTATTATAAACAAAATAATTGTCTTCATTCTTTAGGTGAAGATGATTTTCTCCCCATGAACTGAAGAAGAGCAGTTTCCATGTTAGAGACAGCTTATGACTGAAATATCCTTCCTTTATCATTTAGACAATGGAAATAATACAATAAAGAGACTATAGACACACCTTATATAAACCTCTGATAATTTGTTGTGGATAACTGATGTGTAACATCCAGTTTAACGTGTATAGGGTCAGTTTTGGTTTCATTTAGCTGTGTGATCCTAATTTTAGCTGCTGGATTTTAGCAGGTTTACTGTAATTATGGATTTTAGGATCGTAGAGTAATGAAAAAGGTATGCTAAACACGATAGTCACTTACTCATAAAGTCCCAAAACTATTCTTTGTGTTTTAAAATTCACCTTAATACGTTTTTAATAAGATAACAAACTAAATGTCAGTGAATCTGTAAGTCACAAACCTGCTGTAACATATCAATTGTCCACAAGAGGGCACCTTTGCTTCTCTTCTCCTAGGTTCATCCTGTAGGCCAGTCAGTGCTTGGTGATTTAACAGTTAAGGTCAGGACTGTTCTGAGATCAGGTCAGAGCAGGGGCTTGTGTCCTAAGCGGCGGCTGCCCGGCCCTGCTTCCTGCCCCACAGATTCCCAGCGTTCCCGACCTGCGATACTGGCAAGAGAATGCTGGGAATATCCGGAGAGGAAAAAGGAACTGACGGCTTTCGGTGACCTTCTGGCCAGGGCCACATCACCTGCTCACACACATACACATTTACAAAGCGCCACCGAGAGCTAAAAACAGAAAACGATGGACGCCAGCGACGGTTCGTGTTTACACAATATCATTATTTTTCATACCTCACACACACGGTGCAATAAAAGAAAGCATGCCGACCCCTGTCAGGATTTCAGAGCTAATCTCAACATGCTCATTGTTCCCCCCGTAACACAATACATTCACACTCTAAAAAGTCTAGTGGGAGTATATTCCAGACCAGGGCTTGAAGGAACACTGCAGCTACAGTTTTTTTTCACTGGCCCTTGATGTCTTCCTCTTTTTTCTTATCCTTTGTGGAATCCCTGTTGCTATCTGAGAGGTTCCCTTTTATCCGTCCGCTCTTGTTAGAAATCTAAATTTTATAAATGCTGCTCCTGTCACAGCATACATTCGGTGTCTTTACTGAACACCATCTCTTATGATCGTCTTTAAAAAAGAAAACTGAACTACTGACAGAATATATGACTTTAAAGATAAAAAATTGCTGGATTCCATAACCTAAAATCATCGAAATATCAGTCAATGCACTGAATCTTGGGTTGATCACCATCGAAACAAGTCAGCAAAGTAGGTGAGAACAGCTAGTATGTCCGAATTTGCACTAGGCATCGAGTAGTAAAGAAGAATTTCCAATCTGACCATAATCATTAAGTTACATAGTGATAGAATAAAGCAATACGATATGAGAGGGCGTGCATTATTGTGAATAAATCACAGGAAAGAGGTGTTGTTACATGATTGCTTTCTTACGGGAATTTATTGGTAGGTTTTCCAAGGACACAATATGGAATGACAAAGCCAAAGTGAAGACACCATTTCGTCCATCGAACGAACAATGGAACGCTTATAATCAAATATTGTGAGACTAATAAAGGTATAACTTGTGTTATTTCATGTAGTACTTTTCCAAGGACATGATAGAGAATCTCAATGCCAATTTTCAGCCTTGTAAATAATTGGGAAGTGGGAGACTAAGGGACGAGTCAGACAGACAATCAGTCAGTGAAGACTTTGCCATTTATTAGTATAGATAATGCACCTCAACCTCGAGTGCCTTGTTACTTTTATAAAACATTTACAAATTTTCATTTACACTATAATAAAAAGTTCAGTTTTTATGGTGGATGCTGGCCAAATTACAGAAGGCAGTTTATAAAACACATCAGGATAATAATGTATTGCATATCACATATTGTTACCAATGTGAAGCGCTCAGAGGTGTGTGTTATTGTGAATAATGTCACAGCTGGACTAACGGCTCGGCCAATCAGATTTAAGAACCGGAACTACCCGTTTTCTAAGATGATTGGAAGTTGTAATAAGAAAAGCGACTCCCTACTATGTGTCCATATAACGTCCCAATTGTAGTTGTAAGGTACAATTGTACGTAACAGAATTAAAGTTGTTCCTCAGTTCCTTTAAAATACAGGATTTCTGGTTTATTCCTGACATAATAAAATATGTTTGAAGGTTCTCGTTTATGGCAGTGATGCGGTGGATAAAGATCGGCTTGCGCTGCCTGTATTTACTTAAGATTGATTAAAGGTATGTGTTACCCAGACACAGACATAACAGTTCTCACAGTCCATGTGTGTTGGATGAAGCTCATGCAAGTCTTCACTGTAGTCAGCTCCCACAGTGCTGTGGTTTGAGAAAATGAAATTAAACTCTGTGTGTGAGAGAGAGAGAGAGAAACTGGGACTGGTTAGCAATGTGTCTTTGCTGTGGGAAGAGTTTTGGTGTGTAAATATGTAAAGAGCCAAGTATGTGTGTGTGTGTGTGTGTGTGTGTGTGTGTGTGTGTGAGAGAGAGAGAGAGATAGAAAGAGGGCTGGTTGGCTTAGAGCACACTAGATAGGATCAGTGCATCTCAGCTTATTTACTTTAATATGTTTGATACACACAACATGAACTATACTGGAGCTGGAGGAGAAATCTGTGATAGATGAGCATCTTTAGAAGTGAAAGGGAACATTTACAGGACAGAAGTGAGACCTGCAAACAGACTATACACTGTGGCTCGTAGCAAAAGGCAGAAGAATGAGCATGGTAGAGATGCAGATGGACACGTTTAGGGATTAGTTCATTTAGAGAAACGGTACAGGTGGGACATTTTGTAGACAACGTTTAAGAGGTGAGAGGGAGGTGGTTGGGACATGTACAGAGGCAGAAAGAAGCTGAGGATGGAGCATCCAGGCAGAAGGTGAAGAGAAAGGTCAAAGAGGAGGTGTATGGATATGGTACGAAAGTACATGTTGGAGGTTCGGGTGAAGGGGAACCACCAGGATATAAAGAAGATAGTCTCATATTCACAAAGGTATAAAATCCAGCCAAAATGAACACTAAAATTTGCGCTCTAGTGTGCATTTGATTCCTAGTACTTCTGTTGGAGTCGCCACAGCGGAAAAATCTTCATATTAGCTGTGGCCCAGTTTTATACCAAATGCCTTTTCGAATGCAACCCCTTTCTTCATTCAGGTTTGGGACCATCACTGCATCGATACATGATAACCACAATAGCTGGCGCAATTCAGCATCTCCAATGTACCCATCGGCATGTCTTTGGAATGTGGGAGGAAATCTGAGAACCTGGAGAAAACCCACACAGGCACAAGGAGGCAACACCCTAACCATAATTCAGGGTTACATCTCTGTGTCGTCCAATTATCTCCTCAACAATTGTAATAAAACAACAGTGACATGACAAAAAAAAAGTTTCATGAGTAAAACCATGTGTGGTAGATTGGTTAGGGTGTGGAGGGTGGGGGTCTAAACCAAGTCCATTGTAGTTACCAATGGAGACCATCGATCAAGGCTTTGAACTCTCACTGGTCTAAATGTGTGTTATGGCTGACCCTGTGTTCTGACCCCAAAAAATCCAGTTGGGATTCTAATGAGATGAATATTGGCCCAGATTAAACCAATATGTTTAATTTGGACCTGTTATTATGAACCGCCAATGAGTGATATTGTGTGAACCCCCTGATTAACTGTGATGCTGCTGATCAGCACAACAACAGAACACACTGTAAATTGAACAGAACCTTTTTTTAAATAAAATGCATGAATATTGCGTAGGCTCCTTAGCAGCAAATGACCTGGTTTCTATTGTAACTGGTGCATGTACGTGATAACAATCAAGGTACGGCTTCGTGCTTTGTGCGGGCTGGATCGTCACAATGCACATTTTCCCTTTCGACACGATCAAACCACAGAGATTACACACTCAGGCTCTAACCGAACTGTGGTCACTTTTCTGTCTCTTGAGACACGAGTGTTTCCCCACCATGCTGCGAGAGGAAAACGTCGAAGTTGGACTCTTGCGCCATGTAAAAGAGCAGCGGGTTCTCATTGCTGAGCTTCTTGTGGTTCCCCAAACCAAAGCTGTGGCGCTGAACTACATGGTCGGTTGCACGCCTTGTTTTGCTCGTTGGCTTCCCTTAAACACCGTCCCCGAGCAGTTAACAGTCTCATTTTCAACTGCCTGGAACGGGAAAGGCCTCGTGGGGGAGGGGAGCGCTAAGCGCTATAGGACCTAGGAGGGGAGGGAGCCGTTCTGCACTCGGCTTTCACCCTGCCCTCGCAGTCCCTCCGCTCCTGTCCTCCACTTAGACACCTCTGAAGACGAGGAAGAGGGATGGAAAGGGAGCTGAAAATAGGGAAGACAGATACGGAGGAGAAAGTGAGGCAGAGATGAAAAGAGTGAGAAAAGAAAGATGGAGAGAAAGAGACAGATGACAATAAGGAGAAAAGAGGCCTGCAGTAAGCGGCTTTCGCTGAATAGCGCCATTCACTGTGCCCAGTCAAACAGACACTCATCCCTCCTCTCGTTTCAAACCCGGAGTTTCACTCCCAACAAGTGGGGCTTTATTCCCTGTAATTACTCCCCAATGCACGCACACACACACACACACACACAGACACACACACACACGCACACACACTCACATGCAGATGCTGAAGCAGTGCCATGTGGAGTTCTACTCAGTACATCACACTCAGGAAGGTGAAGGGACACAGGGCCATGGGCCCCACATTATGCTGTAAATCTCAGCCCATAGATTAATAAATAATAATAATTCCCCCGTTTTCTGGTACGGCCTCTGTTTCTTTCCTTAAAAAAAGCTGTCGTCACTCATTCCTGAGTACTTAAAGTACCGCCTGACGCTCTGCTGTGTGTGTCAAGATAATGAAGATAGCACACGAGTGCGGCTCTTTTCTCACCGGCGCGGCGGCTCAGTGGGTGGAAGCCACCTGATAACAGGTTATTATGGCAAATACAGTTTCGCAAGCCAGATGTCTACATATCGCCAGAGAGTCTGGCTGTTTGCTTCAGTCGATAGAGCCAAGAACCTCCTACATTAAAGTGCGAAGGCATTCGGGTGACACTCCAAACAATCAGCTACAGACCATTGTTCATGATTTCAAAAAACGTGCACGAGTGTGTGTTAGTCTGAAAACACTTAGTCTCAGATTACTATCAGCTCGGGATTACAAATCCAGAACGCAACCAACAGCATCAAATGTTCCGGTCATTGACAGAAGGTTGGACGATTGTTGAAACACAAGACGTTTGCCACTCAATGTACGCACATGGATATTGTTCCTGATTGCTAACCGTTTTCATAGATGACCGTGCTTCTGATCCACCGTTCTGAGGTCTACCCGAGATAAACTACTGGGGGGGAGGGCGGGTGGCTCAGTGGTTAGGGTGTTGGGTTATTAATCTACAGGTTGTACGTTCAAATCCCAGGTCTAATGAAGTTACCAATGTGGGTCCTTGAGCAAGACACGTATCCATCATTGATCCAGGGTGCTGTTTCAACCCTGTTGGGATGGTTGTAAGTCGCTTTGGATAAAATCGTCTGTAAAATGATGAAATGGAAATATAGGGGCAATTTAAAGCAGCCAATACATCATCCATCTATGTTTTTGGACTGTGGGAGAAAACGGAAAAACCAGGCGGAAACTTCACCCAGATCGGGATTCTCCACAGCACTGCGAGGCGGATTTGTTACCCACTACACCACTGTGCCGCCCGATTAGCTATGTCCATCCCATTCATCCATTATCTTCCACGTATTTTTGGATCCATATTTTCGGACTGTGGCAAGAAACTGGAGAACCTGGAGGAAATTCATGTGGACACGGGGAGGACATGGAAACTCCACGCAGTTGCCAGGGGAGGGTCCCGGGCCCCCATCCAGGGGAGAATGTCTGGGGCGCCGTGTGATTACACCTTGGACAGGGCGCCAATCTATTGCGAGCACACACAAACACACACTATGTGTGTGTATATGCAACTTCACCCTGATCGGAATTCGAACCTGGATCCCCAGGGCTGAGGTATTCTCATTTAAGTGTTCATTTAAAAAAAGTGTTTAATCATCAATAGATAAAATAATTCAGTTTAGTGGTTCCATTTTCAAAAAAAACCCTCTTATTCTCTGTAATCAGTATTTGTCTGTGATTGGTATGGTCTCCACACTATTTACACAGTAAACACTGAAACAGACTTCATCATCCCCATAACCCTATTTCAGTTAAGCGACTTGAGTGTTGGTTAAACGATGGGAATCCTTAAAGTGTAGTTTTGCAAATACGGCTCAAATTTAAGACGTTTGCGTCACCGGTTGACCGATGTCATCCAAACCGAGTGTACGTTCAGCCTTTCAACTCGATCTGTTATTTTATGGGAGGAAAATATCCCAACAAACTGTCATTGTGTCTTAATTGGGTCCCTATATAAAGGTTATATAACTTTTTAAAAATTGTATGGGACACATCATGAATCATGTCATGCAGTCGTAACAGAGACGTACCGCTGCATGTGTGATGTTCTTAGCACTCTGACTGTTGGTGTGTCCAGCTGGGAGAGGTCAAAGCTGAGTGAGGGTCTCAGGGTCAGACATGTAGAAAGAAGAGTATAACATACAGCCTGCTCCTCCACCACATGCTCCCGCTGTATGTCTGTGTGTGTGTGTGTGTGTGTGTGTGAATCAGGGGAAATAGCTTACCCTGCTGCCTGAATGCATCTCTGGTCAGCCATCTTTCTCCTAAACACAAAACACACACACTTAACCTTAATAGGCAGCATAGGAATGGGACTAACAGTGACATAGTGAGCTGCACAATAGCCAAACAAAAGCAGCGGGAGTGATGTGTGCGGTGTGTGTGCTGTGTATGTGTATGTGTGTGTGTGTGTGAGAGTATGCTCCATATGGGTGCACCCTCACCCTCCTTACACAGAAAGGCAGATGCCACATGGGCCTCTGGGTCATGGCGTGCTGCGACTCCCAACAAATACTAAACAGTAGCGAGAAGACCAGCTGCCTGACCCACACACACGCACACACACACACATACGCACCCCATACATCCATACACCAATTCACTAACTTCTCTCACATTCGATTCCAAATCTGTTCCAGTCCTTTGTTTGTTTCTCCTCGCGGTCCTTTTTCCTTCACTCGGCTGCCATCACGCACAAGTCACGCGGTTTTAAATGATGGTCAGATGGTGAAAATGTTAATCTTCAGTAATGTGCTGCAGAAAAAACACAATCCAAACAAATGCAAAGGTTTAAACAGCAGAAAAAAAACATCTTCTAGTTGTTCTGGTCCAGATCTGGCCCACTTTCCACATGGATTAACAGCAATTGGGTGAAGCGTCACTGGTTGCAAGATATGGGCCACATGAACACCAGATTAGGGCCATCAGTCAGCCAAAAGTGGGTCAGATGTTGGTAGCACTGCCAAACGTCTACTAAATATGAACCAGATGTGTTTTACTTTTTAAATGTGAGATATTATGACTAACGTTATCCAGACAGACAAATCAATTCTAGCCCAGATCTGTCCCACTTGCTGCATGGACTTACGGCACACACCGGATTAGTATCAATTACTATTAATATGCCAAGTGTGGGCCAGTTGTGTTTCGGGCCACTATTGGACAGTGGGCACACAGTGGCACAAGTTAGCCAGTGGTACCCCACACTGTATGCTACCTGAGATAAAACTAAAGGTCCAGGACAGGTACACAGATCATTACAGCATGGACAAAGTAAAGGCAATATAATGTTTCAAGTCCACTTACTTATAAGTTTGAAACATGGGGAGAACATGCAAACTCCACGGAGAATGTACCCAGACTACCATCCATTATTTTTAATGTCAATCCCATACTGGTAACGTGGCGGGGTACCCCATGCCCATCCAGAGGGGAACTTTTTGGGTATACACTGGACAGGACGCCAATCTATCACTGGCTGGTCACACATTCACTCTCTCTCTCTCTCTCTCTCTCTCTCTCTCTCTCTCTCTCACACACACACACACACACACACACACACACACACACACACACACACACACACACACTATACAGGGGTAATCTAGAGCAGTCATTTTACCTTGAATCCATATTTTTGGATTGTGGCAGGAGAATGGAGAACCTGGAGGAAACCCATGTGGACATGGGGAGGACATGGAAATCAATAAAACAACAATCGATAAAAAAAAATTCTGTTTAGTCGTTCCATTTTCATAAAAATCCCTCTGATTCTCTGTGATTCAGTATTCACCTGTGTGCTCACCCCCTGAGAGATTGGCATGTTCTCATCACCTTTCACACAGTACGCACTGGAACAGACTTCATCATCCCCATAGCCCTATTTCCACACTTTTTATGATCCTTAAACACGAGGAGAACATGAAAACTCCCCCAGGATCAGGATTCGAACCTGGACCCCCAGCGATGAGAGACGAACATGCTAAACCAAACTCTGGCTACCTACCCCAAAAGCAAAAAAAGTTTCACAAACAGCTTTGTAACAGACACGACATATTCTGTTCTGGACTTTTTTTTGGATACACTGATTTCACCATGGAGCTTATGCAGGAGAACCTGCCAACTACGCACAGAAGAAACCTGAAATGTGATTTAACAATGAGACCTATCAGGGAAGTGAAACGTTTTAGTTAATTACTAGTCGAGCTGCATTTCTGCTGGATGAATCATGAATCATGGGAAATACGCATATTCAGCTCATTTGCATGTTCGGCGCAGATCTTTTATTTAGACTAGATGGCTTAATTTCTTTGGTTTTAGATTAGATTAGATTTGCAGCTTTGTGGGTTTATTTAAGCTTAACCCCAAGCTTAGGCTTAGTACCCAACGCTGCAGCGGTGTGTTACCACGAGGTGATCACGGTGACGCGGCGGATACGCCTGAAGTTAAAGCACGCGGCTTAGGTGCTGTTACTATGAATGAGGTTTAGCCCCTCCCCCTGCAGAGTGACAGGTGTTCACCACGGTGGAGAGTGAAGGTATTGACTTGGAGTGTAGACTTCCTGTGCAAACAATCCCGATGTGACCACACACACACACACACACACACACACACACACACACACACACACACACACACAC
>JAOUQT010319330.1:0-14294 GCA_025769995.1 Xyliphius kryptos | reverse complement strand
TTTTCAACTGAAATATTTTATTCATTGAGATCTAGGATGTGTTATTTTTGTGTTCCCTTTATTTTTTTGAGCAGTGTTTATATAGTTTTATTAAGTTGCCTAATAATCCTGCACAGTAATAGTTACCTGCACAAACATATATCTTTCTAAGAATCCTCTCAAACACAACTTGCCTAAAACAAACATAAATTATTCAAATTAAATGTAAAACTATTTTAAACTTATAGGTTGTGATTATTATGTACTACAGTAAAATCAGTATTTAAACACCCTGCGACTTTGCAAGTTTTTCCACTTAGAAATCAAGGAGGGGTCTGAATTTTTTGTCTTCGGTGCACCACTGTGAGAGACATAGCCTAAAAAAATACTTAAATCACAATGTATGATTTTTAAAAATAATTTATTTGTGTGGTACTGCTGTACATTTGTATTTGAACACCTGTGAAAATCAATGTTAATATTTGGTACTGTAGCCTTTGGTTGCAATTACAGAGGTCAAACATTTCCTGTAGTTTTTTACCAGGTTTGCACACACTGCAGCAGGGATTTTTGGCCATTCCTCCACACAAATGTTCTCCATTTCAGCCAGTTTTCTTGGCTGTCGCTGAGAAACAAAGTTTGTGCTCCCTTCAAAGATTTTCTATAGGGTTCAGGTCTGCAGACTGCTGAGCCACTCCAGAACCTTAATATGCTTCTTATGGAGCCACTCTTTGGTTATCCTGGCTGTGTGCTTTGGATCATCATCATGTTGGAAGACCCAGCCATAACCAATCTTTAATGCTCTAACTGAGGGAAGGAGGTTATTCACGAAAATCTCGCAACACATGGCCCCGGTCATCCTCTCCTTAATACAGTGCAGTGTCTTGTGCAAAAAAACACCCTCAAAGCATGATGCTTCCACCCCCATACTTCACAGTAGGGATGGTACTCATCATTCTTCGTCCTCCAAACACGGTGAGTGGAATTAAGGGCAAAAAGTTCAATTTTGGTCTCAACTGACAGAACTTTCCCCCAAAACTCCTCTTGATCAGTCATGGGCAAGACGGTAAGACACGTTAAGACGGGCTGGAACGTGTGCTGATTGAAGCAGGGGAACTTTCCGTGCCATGCATGACTTTAAACTATGATGTCTTAGTGTATTATTCACAGTAACCTTGGAAACAGTGGTGCCAGCTCTCTTTAGGTCATTGACCAGCTCCTCCTGTGTTGTTCTGGGCTGATTTCTCACATTTCTCAGGATCATAGATATTGGGGAGATCTTGTGTGGAGCCCCAGTCTAAGGGAGATTGACAGTCACGTTTAGCTTCTTCCATTTTCTAAAAATTGCTCCAACAGTTGATCTTTTTACACCAAGCTACTTGGCAATTGCCCTGTAGCACTTTCCAGCCTTGTGGAGGTCAACAATCTTGTCGCTGGCGTCTTTGGACAGCTATATGGTCTTAGCCATGTTAGTAGTTGGAGTATTACTGATTACTGATTGTGTGGGGTGGAAAGGTGTCTTTATTCAGCTAACAACCACAAACAGGTGCTTCTAATTTAGAATAATAAGTGGAGTGGAGGGCGGCACAGTGGCTTAGTGGTTGGCACACTCGCCTCTCAGTGCTGGGGATTCTGGATTCTAATTTTAATTTGGGTGGAGTTCTCCCCGTGTCTCCATGGGTTTCCTCCGGGTTCTCCGGTTTCCTTCCACATCCCAAAAACATGGATTTAAGGTAAATTGAGTGCTCTAAATCAGGCTGTATAGTGTGTGTGTGGCTGTGTGAGGGAGTGTGTACCCAGTCACCCTGTCCTGAGTGTTTCTGCCCAGAGCCCGAGACGTTCTAGGTTCGGGGCACGGGGGGAGAACGTCTCGAGCGCTGGGCAGATACACCTAGGACACAGTGCCAATCTATCGCTGGGCACACACTCACTCACAAAGCCACAGACAAACACACACTATACGAGGCAATTTACTACATTAAATTAACCTTGACTCCATGTTTTTGGAATGTGGGAGGAATCCGGAGGAAACCAAGCAGATACGGGGAGAATGTGCTAACTGCTAAACGTCGTTTAAAGTCATTTCAACAATTGAAATAGTTATAAATTCATGCAGAATGAACTGGATGAATTTATAGCTTATATGACATTTTAGAATAGGTTGTTTGCAGGCTGAATAAGTTTATACATCGTCATTATTGTGCATGTGAGTTGGACGATGTTTTAACTGGCGTTGGCATTAACAAGCCAAAACAGTCGAGCGTCCCCTTATGGTGAAAAATTAAATATCGTTTGCTTAAAAAAAACTTGAACGCTCATTCATTAATTCATCTTCCGCATAATCCTGCACTGGGTTCGTGGTGGTTCCATTATGGGGAGAACGTTGTGGGCAAATACACCCAGGACAGGCCCCCAAAAACAATTTCTATGTTTTTAGAATTATTTATAATTAACTCTAACGTAAATACGTAAATATGTAATAGCTGCTAGCATTAAACTTAGTAATAAATTAACAAAGTAATAAATCTCCCTTTATCATGATGTTTATACTGTTAAATGAAATCCTTTTAGAGGTTCAAAACTTTTCAATTGTGTTAATTCCGTTAACAATTGTTTCCTGTATTTATATTTAACTTAGCATTACTAAAGTGTTACCGCACGATGGCGCCATATATCTAAAAACCGGCGTTTACATTTGGTTTAAATTAAACCATATTAAATGGGTTTTTAAACAACATTTAATAATTACAATACAATAAATTATCCGCCATTAAACACGAACTATTAAAATTATTCCTAGATTCTCAAGTGCTGAAATACAACTTAGTTTTAAGTCATATTTTGAAACGTTATTCTAATATTAATCGCGAGATGGCGCAAGATTTTTGAAAAACGGCATTTACATTTTTTTAGCTTCATTAACATTTAGTTATTTAGCAGATGCTTTTATCCAAAGCAACTCACAAGTAAGATAACAACACAATTCAGTACTTTAAGGAAAAAACAGCAAAATTCTAGTACAATTAACCCTATGCATTACTCAAGCTTGCTTTTTTTATAGCAAAAAAGGAAGAGATGTGTTTTGAGAAGTTTCTTGAAAATGTTGAGTGAGTCAGCTTTACGGATGTTGGAAGGTCTTTCCACCATTTAGCAGTGGTGAATAAAATGGAGTGAGAATTAGTGCCTTGGTGAGTTGGAATCACCAGGCGACATTCGTCACTAGAGCGTAGTGAACGAGTCGGAGTGTATTTAGTAAAGATGGACTAAAGGTAAGTGGGGACAGATCCAGTGACTGTCCTGTAGGCCAGAGTCAGTACCTTGTTCTGAATGCGAGCAGCTACAGGAAGCCAATAGAGAGAGATGAGTAACGGAGTGACATGAGTTTGCTTTGGTTGGTTGAACTCGAGTTGGGGAGTTTTGAGCCAATTATAGAGGCCCAAATGTGGAAGTCTGAAGACTGGCAAGCAGAGCATTACAATAGTCGAGCTGGGATGGACTTGTACCTGCAGCTGAGTAGCCTGTTCAGTTAAGAAAGGTCTGATTTTCCTGATGTTATACAGAATGAAATTGCAAGAACGGGCCGTTTTAATGACCTGATTTGAAAGTTTAAGATGATTGTCAATTGAGAAACCAAGATTACGGACCGGAAAACAATGCACTCCATAATAAACGGGCTTTAAAACATTTAATTTGGAAACACATTTATTACAATCAATTATCCGCCATAAAATAATAACTATTAAAAACATTTTTCGAGTTTTAATTGCTGAGAAACAAATTTGTTTTACTTTTTTTAAGCATGTCATTTTGTTATGAATCGCTAGAAGGCGCCACATATTTGAAAACTGGCATTTACATTTAGCTTCATTTGCCTGTAAAACAATGCTCTCCATATTAAACGGGTGTTTTTTAAGCAACATTTAATTTGGAAACATATTTTACAGTGAATTATACTCCGTGAAATAAGAACTATTAAAAATGATTCATTTATTTTCAATTGCTGAAAACAACTTAGTTTTAATTTATATTTTAAAACATGCCGTTCTATTGTTAATCGCAAGATGGAGCCAAATATCTGAAAGCCTGCATTTACTTTTAGCTTCATTTGCCTGTAAAATAATGCTCTCCGTATTAAACGGGTTTTTAAACAACATTTAATTTGGAAACACAAATTACAATAAGTTATCCGCTGTGAAATAATAACCTTTCAAAATGTTTTATGATATTTAACTTCTTAAATACAACTTGGTTTTGGTACATGTGAAATGTGCATTATTTTAATTGATAAATCAAAAATACTTTCTACGCAGCCTATATAATGCAATACAACACAAATATGTATAAGAACGCGTAAATAATTATATCAGATTGCCAACATAACGTAACTGTACATATTTAACTGTATACAATTAAAAAGAACGCTCACATATTGAATGAAAATGTGGCTTTGTATATTTTATGAGGCGTATGAGTTTTTAGAAATTAATACATTTAAATTGATTTGTTGTTTTTCTGATCATCAAAGAACATACTCAAGAGGACTAACTGAGTTTGTAGATAAACATGAAGTACAGAAAGTTACTGCAGTAATACAAAGTTCATCTATATGGGAAGCAAAGCTTGCAGTGTACCTAATAAAGTAGCCGGTGAGTGTGGAAGCTTTACTTTGTTTTATTTGTAATGTTTTAATCCTTCATTTATTTAATTTGTTTATTTCTTAATTAGCTTTCGACAAAATGTATTACATAGCACAAATATATTAATTTTAAACGGTTATATACCATAAACGTTATATATGAGGGGATCTTTAATTAAAAACAAATGAAAAGAATATTTAGATTTTATTCATAACGTTTTGAAAATGCACAGTTTATAATGTTCAAAACAATCGTACAGAATAGAAACAAAAAGAAATCAATGAGCATGAAGGGGCGGGGCTTCAGTTGGTAGCGTGTATTGTGTTTAACAAAACGTGTTACATAATTAATAATACAAATATTTTTTTTTAGACTGTTTTATACTATAAGATATACTTACAAGAGAATCAATAATCTTTGGAAATGTAAAAAAAGGAAAATAGAGAGAGAAAAATATAACTTCAGCAAAACTACACTATGTAAACAAAAACAAACCGATCAACGCACAGGGGTGGGGTGTCATGGGGTGTTTATCCAAACGTGTTACATAATAAATAATACAAACATAATCATTTTAAACTGTTATAAATCAGAAAATGTGCTTACAAGTCGATCTAAAATATTTACATGAAAGAGGACGAGTGAAGGGCATCGTGTGCTGTTCAACCAAAAGTATTAAATAATGAATAATACAATCATTTTAAACTGTTACATACCAGAAGACGATCTAAAATCTTTACAAATTCAAATTAGATAAATAAATAAATAAGGAGGTAAAAATTATTTTTTAAAGATTATTGACCTCGAATTGTACTAATGGAATCAGAAAATTTTAAAAGTGGACAGTTCAAAACATTGAATTAATCGTAGAAAACGTACAGTGTATAAACAAAAACAAACCATTGCGCGCAAAGAGGCGGGGCGTCGTGTGGTGGCGCGTGATGTTTTTAATCTAACATTGTTGTGGGTATTCCTTGTCATTTCCACTGCTTATCTGGAACATACAAGAGAATCCAAATATCGTTTATCTAATATGCGAGCTCATTGCTGTGGCAATCCTGGGATAATAAAGTGTAAAAGCAGAAAGAAGACGAAGATTACGTAATAGATAATACAAGCATAATCATTTTAAACTGTTATATAACTGAAAAGGATCTGAAACGTAAAAAATAATAATTATAATAATAAAAATAGAGAAACTATTTTAATTGTTTGGAGTTTATTGAGGTAAAAAAATATGCTATTTTTACTATAACATTTTAAAAGTTGAAAGTTTAAAACCTTTAAACAATGCGCAATACGGACAGTATATAAACAAAAGGAAACCAATGAGCGCGAAGGGGCGGGGCGTCGTGTGGTGGCGCGTGTTGTTCACGCCCCTTATTCGTGACGTCGGCAGAGGGTTTGTTGGGAGTCGGAGATCGGCAGCGGTGGAAGTGTTGCCCGCCTAACTATCCTTGTGCTGTGGAACTGTTGTTCGGGTGAACGCCTCGGTGTGCTGGGCTCTCGGTGGATTTTTGGCGGCTGATGGAGGAGTTATGGGACGCTTTCTGTTAGAGGAGAGAGACGCCGCTGTGAATCCCTCTGTTTGTTGTGTGGCGCTCCGCCGGCGATAACTCGATACTCCGACTGTCACATACCGATACACGGTTCCCGGTTTTTGTCAGTGGAAATGGAAGGCGTTATGGATAAAGAGTGCAGTGCGCTCGGGGGGCTGTTTCAGGCCATTATTGCAGATATGAAGGTAAGGATTTACTTATTTTATTCACTCTTGTTCGTTCTATTTCTGCATCTTACTCAAGTATTACTTAAAAACCTAACCGTAACTGAGATAATGCTTTAAACTTAAAAAAAACCTTAAAAAAATAACTCCTATTACACTACAATACACTTAATCCTCAATTAGGATCGCAAGGGGGTTCCCTATGCCCATCCAGGGGAGATTGATTTGGGCAGATACACCCAGGACAAGGACAGGGTGCAGATTAATCGCTGGGCACACACTATATAGGGGCAATTTAGAGCATTCATTTCACCTTGAATCCATGTTTTTGGACTGTGGGAGGATAATCAGATGTAATAATTATATATGCAATCGTGGTGTTAACATTTTATTTATTATCATTTGATTTACTTTTTAAAATGATAAATCAAAAATACTTTTTACATAGTCCATATAATGTAATATGACACAATTATGTATGTAATAACATCTTTCTAAAATAACGTAGCTGTACATATTTAAATCTAATATAATTAAAATAAACGTTCCCAAATGAGTGGAAACCGGAGAACCCGGAGGAAACCCACACAGACACGGAGAACATGGAAACTCCACCAAGATCAGGATTTGAACCGGGTTCCCCAGCGGTAAGAGGCGAATGTGCTAACCACTAAGCCACCATGCCACCCACATCTGTTACGATTTGTTATTAACAATCATAGCAAATTTCTTAGAATCTGACGCTCCATGTTCCAATTAAGAGTTAAGGATAAAGATACTAATAATAATGATAACTGCATATTTGAAAAAGTGATCTTAAATATAGTAAAATTTTCAAAGAGTATTAAAAAATGTATGTATTATCTACTAATTTAAATACTATTTTTACTGCTACTATACAATAACAAGTACCAAAAATATTAACTTGTTCTTTTGCTGCTACAACCATTACCGTTCATACTTCTTTCTTTGACCACAGGTTTGATTTTTTTATGTTTACTAGTTTAATTGTATTATCATGTTGCAAGCACTGCTACTGTTATAACCCCCAATTTTGCTTTCACAACCACTAATGCCACTTCATTTACGACCATTACAATTATCTCAACTACAGCTAACATAATGATTATTTCAACCACAGACAATTCTACTATTAAATAAATGTCATGATTATCTAAAATTATTATTATTATGCTTCTATTACATAAATTGCTGGTGTTTTCTACTATCATACGATTAGCTACTGCTGTCCTACTTGTGTACTACTTGTGGAAAAGCGTGTGCTGTGCCACGGTGGAGAACAGCGTGAAAGTTGAAGGGCAATAGTTTGTGAATGAGTGATTGTTTTGGAGTTTATATATTTTAAAAGAAAATAATATTATAGTGTGTCGTTTGAGCAATTTCAAATCTGAAATAAATATGTGGTATAAATATAGTGTGAGCTTGGACTACGGTGTCCACACAAGTGCTTTCTTACGGGAATTTATCAGAATGTTTTCCAAGGATACGATAAGGAATAACGGTGCCAAGTTTCAGCTTTGTAGATACTCACCAAGACCCCAATCCATCGGAGCTGCTGGGCTTGATGGCAATAGCGAACAACCAATTAAACATAAGAAAGCGAGAACCCATCAGTTTTTCCAAGGAAATGGTAGGGAATCATGGTGCCAAGTTTCAGGTGTCTTGCGTTTCAGGGTGATATCAAACGAACAATCGGATGTAGGAAGGTGAGGGGGAATGACATGATGGGCAATCACGATGTAGATGTGCCAAGTTTCAGCGTTGTAGGAACATGAGAAGTGGGAGAATTAGTGAGGAGTCAGCGAGGGCATTGGTGTTTATGGGTATAGATAACAATCCGATAAGTAACTGAAATATTCACCAATGTTACTGCTGTTCCATGTACCGATATATTCTTTTCTATATTATGAGTATACTGTCTTTAATAATGTTGCTGATACTGTTCACCAGTTATTTTTTAAAAAAATCTCTAAATTAGGTTTCTTAAATGAAAAACATTTCCCTGTTACGATAGCGATCTGCTTAGCTTTGAAGTTTGGAATATACATATTTTATTCTGATTTTCTACTAAATGTGACCTTAGATCTGAGCCAAACATTTTAGATCAGATCTGTTTCATTATCACATGGGGTCCTGACTCCGGTTTGATTTAAGTGACAGAGCTTCGTGTTCAGCATTCGTGGGCTGCTTAGTTTCACGATTCTGTACAGTAGAGAGTGGTGCATCAACCACTTGTACTGACACTGTTCTGGGGGCAGTGAAAGCTGCCAACTGATCTAACAAATTGATTTTCATCTCCTTAAAAAATGGATAGACTCCATGACCTTCTAGCGCCCCATTTGGCCAGTTTGACCACATTTAGCAGACATGTTTATCTAAAGCGACTTACAAATGAGAGAACAACACAGACAAACAGTAGTTAAGGAGAAACTAATCATTAAACCTGTTCAATTTCCAACCTGACTTTTTATTATTTATTTTTTAATAGCAAATGTTTGTGGAGGAGATGTGTTTTGAGAAGTCTATTAAAAATGCTGAGTGATCCAGACTGGCGGACAGTGTTGGAAAGATGGTTCCACCAATTAGCGGTCCTGAACGATTCAAAGTGAGAATTAGCGCCACAGTGAGGTTGAATCACAAGGTGATATTCATTACTAGAGGGCAGTGAACGAATCGGAGTGTATTTTGGAAAGATGCATTGAAGGTAAGAAGGGGAAGATCCAGAGATGGTCCTGTAGAGTCAGTGCCTCGTACTAAATGCAGCATCTACAGGGAGCCAATGGAGAGAGAGGAGTAATAGACGGACATGAGTTTGCTTCGGCAGGTTGAACACAAGTCGGGCTGCAGAGTTTTAAACCAACTGTAGAGGCCTGATTGTGGAAGCTGGGAGACCGGCAGGCAAAGCGTTACCATAGTCGAGCCATGATATGATGGAGGCTTGGACCTGCAGTTGAGTAGACTGTTCAGTTAAGAAAGGTCTGATCTTTCTTAAATCTGTTTTAGTGACCTGACTGAGTCGGTTGAGAGAATGTGGAGGTTACGGACCAAGTCGATTGGAGAGATTGTGGAGCCATCACAAATTTGACCTACTTACTTTTATGGTGAAGCAGTTGCCTGGTACTCGAAATGTAACGACATCCATGTGCATGCTGTTGTCAAGAGATACAGTTCGTGTGCTTCAATGAACGGCGACCTTCTAGATAAACAAAACAGAAAATCCAAATTGAACTATTGTCACTGCAGTTCTGGGATTCATCCACCATTCTAATAATACCTGTTCTGTCCACAATCCTGATCATTGGCGAACAGAGTAAAGAATGTAATTTTCGAACTATAAACTCCATCTATATGAGTAGAGGCGATCTCTACCTCCATATCAATTACCTACAGGTCAAAAAATGAATTTCAAGGTGTATTGGCTGCTCTAAATTGCCCCTAAATAGTGTGTGTATCAGTGTGAATGAGTGTGCGCCCAGCGATGGATTGCATTCTCCTCTGTATGTGCATGGGGAACCCCTCTGCAACCCTAGAAGAGGATTAAGCAACTTTAAGTGTTGCTGCTGTTATTCCTACAGATTTTTAAGCCATAATTAAAAGGCCTCGTTCATAGTTTGAGGTAACGAGAGGTCCGGCCGACGATGTCGATAATCAAAGTTAATGACCGTAATTGCAGGTGCGTGTTGGTGCAGTAGGCAAATGTCTGAATTCCTGGTTTGTTTGTTAGTTTGAATCTGCAGTCACATGGATGCGCTCGTTTGCATGCAGCGCACCTGTTCCCGACGCCAGCCCGGAAGTTTTATATCTGCAAGCAGCCAAAAATAGGCAATGTGACCATCCAGCGCACATTTTAAAGATTTTTTTTCACTTTTGCAAATTGTTTATCCTATATAATCTCTGCCGATCCACGCTGAGTGGACGCCTGTTCGGTACTCAGCACACGGTGTGTGATTTCTGTGGTTAAATTCTGTAAATGTATCTTTGAGTTATTTTTCAGGGTTATAATACATATGCTTTACTAGATAAACACATTCATCGGCCACTTTATTAGGCTTACCTTTTTGTTTATATAATAACAGCTCCATTTATAATATAAATGGACTTTGTACTTCAACAGTTACATTCTCTAGTCCATCTGTATCTTTTAGTGCCATAATAACAGAGGCGGGCCGTGTATTTCACACCTGGGTTTTCAGTAATGCTCTGTCTGAATTTTATGAACCTGTCAGTAACTATTTTATGGCTATAAAAACATCTTATTATGCAGAAATGCAGCATCAAGCGTCCCTGTATTATAGATAAGTCATTGTGGAGGTAGCGCACTAATTTAAACTAATGTGTAAATAAAGCCTTTACATATGAACCTGTAAAATCCTGTCTCCGGTCCTTATTTGTCTCCCCACCCTCCTTTACAATCAGGTAAACACAAATAAAAATCACCAACAATAACAAAATACATCCTACTTTTTCCTCAAAAAGAGTTTAACTAGTTAGATTAAGAAGTCCTTTTGCCATCGAAGCAGATGATAAATTACAGAAACAATGTACAGTTTCATATGTGTCTTATTTAGTTAATGTAAACATGAAATAAATTTTTTTTTTATAAGACATTTATTTGCCAAATATTAGCCCAAAAGAATGTACATATTTAAATCCATTTGAATGAAAACTACTTTTTTTTCTGTGAGGACAAAGTAAACTGGCAGGTTTTTTGCAAATGCAATTTTATTTTTGTTCTGTGCGAGTTGCACCACTTGTCCAATGTTCTGGCTACCGGCATAATGCGTATTTTACTGGTGAATGTCGTCTTGACAATGTTGAGCTGCTTCTACAATTACATAATTGTAATGCTTTTAATTGCGTTTAATTGCAAAGACAATTACAGTGTATCACAAAAGTGAGTCCACCCCTCACATATCTGCAAGTAGATATTTCCATCGGACAACACTGACAAAATGACACTTTAATACAATGAAAAGATTCACTTAAATGTCTGCAGAAATGTGAGTGGGGGGACTCATTTTTTTGATAGACTGCTTCTATAACAATGTAAATTTATTCTTTCCTCAAAATAACTGAATATACAGCCATTAATGTCGAAACCACCGGCAACAAAAATGAGTACACCCATTAGTGAAAGTTCCTGAAGTGTCAATATTTTGTGAGGCCAACATTATTTTCCAAAACTGCCTTAACTCTCCTGGGCATGGAGTTTACCAGAGCTTCACAGGTTGCCACTAGAATGCTTTTCCAGTCCTCCATGATGACGTCATGGAGCTGGCGGATATTGGAGATTTTGCACCTCTCCACCTTCCACTTGTGGATGCCCCAAAGATGTTATATTGGGTTTAGGTCTGGAGACATGCTTCTCCAGTCAATCACCTTTACCTTTAGCCTCTTTAATCAAGCAGTGGTTGTCTTAGAAATGCTCTACTCTGCATTTCACAATACAAATTGGAGTTCATGTGTCCCTTAATAAAATGTAACTCACCAATACCTGCTGCACCCATGCAACCTTCAACCATGGCATTCCCACCACCATGCTTTACTGTAGGCATGACACACTTATTTTTATACTCCTCACCTGATTGCCGCCACACATGCTTGAGACCAACTGAACCAAACAAATAAATCTTGGTCTCATTAAACCTTGGGACATGGTTCCAGTAATCAGTGCCCTTTGTTGATATGTCTTTAACAAACTGTTTGAGGGATTTCTGTACAGATTTTAGAAGAGGCTTTTCTTCTGGGATGACAGCCATGCAGACAATTTGATGTAGTGTGTGAAGTCTGATCTGAGTACTGACAGGCTGACCCCCCCCACCTCTTCAATTTTTGCAGCAATGCTGACAGCACTACTGCGCCTATCTTTCAAAGACAGTATTGGGATGTGACGCTGAGCATGTGTACTCAGCTTCTTTTGGACTGCCAATGCGAGGTCTGTTCTGTGTGGCCCCTGCTCTTTTAAAACTCTGGATGATCTTGGCCACTGTGCTGCAAATCAGTTTCAGGGTGTTGTCTTGTTTGTAGCCTTGGCCATCTTCATGTAGCGCAGAAATTCATCTTTTAGGATCCTTAGAGAGTTCTTTGCCATGAGGTGCTATGTTGGAACTTTCAGTGACCAGTATGAGAGAACGTGAGAGCTGTACTACAAAAGCGACACACCTGTTCCCTATGCATACCTAAGACCTAGTAACATAAGAGTCACATAAGAGTAGTCTCTTAGGGGTGTACTCACTTTTGTTGCACTGTTATGTAAGCTGCACACAGACTATTTTTCATTGTGTCAAAGTATAATTTTGTCAGTGTTCTCCCATGAAAAAAAATACTTAAATATCTGCAGAAATGTGAGGGGTGTACTCACTTTTGTGATTCACTGTAATTGTGTCATCCCCAGTGGACACAGGGTGTAAATTCCAGCAGCACAACACACACTAACACACCACCACCATGTACCAAGAATCATCCACTGTTCTAATGATACCTGCGCAGTGAAGAGCAGCTGTGAAACAGACAGCCACAGACGGCTGGTGGCTAATTCTCTCGCACTTGCCCCCTCTTTCTCACTCATCTTAAGCAGATTAAGTTGCATGCTTTTGCATTCCTGCAGACTTTGACACGAACAACAATCGTCTGTCATCCTCCCGTCTCGAGAGTAGCTGCGCTGGAAACCGTGAATCGAGTCTTTGTTTGAACCTGGTTGAGTGTGAAGCTTTGTTTTGGACACTGAATTCCCAAACAAGTCACAGAGGCTGAGTGAAACTCGAGCTGATCTTGAAACTCAATTCCCTGATGAGCCATTGCGTTGAGATTAAAACACATATTCATGGTACACACGCACAGATCTGATCATGGATCTGAGGCGTCCAACTTTACCTGCGTCAGCTACTACATAAGTACAACACCCCGCTAGAGATCAGCAATACAGCTACTGGATTATCTATTTCTCATAATGTACAATAAAACAACAAGGTATGAGATGCTTATTATGTGATGAGTTACAGTTTACATTTACATTTAGTTATTTAGCAGACGCTTTTATCCAAAGCGACTTACAAATATCCCAATTTGTTTGGGGTCAGAACACAGGGTTGGAACAGGACCCTGGGGCAATAAGGGTTAAGTGTCTTGCTCAAGGAACTACATTGGTAACTTCAGTGGACCTTGGATTTGAACCCCCAACCTTCTGATTAACAGTCTAACACCCTAACCACTGAGCTACCAGTCCCTCTTTACACCTCTTTACCGTAATTTATTCATAATAATGCACAATGATTGCCTTATCTTCTTTATACCTATAAACGCTAGTCCACACGACTTATCAGTAACTCTCCCACTTCCCGAGTACCTACAAAGTCGCGATTCCCTATCATGTCCTCAGAAAAACTAAGAACTTCTCACTTTCCTACGTACGATGGTTTGTTTGATGTTGCCATCAAACACAAAACCTCTCCAGTGGATTTTAGCTACAAGGCTAACATTTGGCACTGGGATTACCGACCATGTCTTGGAAAAAATGGGTTCTCGCTTTACCATGTTCGATTGTTTGTTTGCTTATCATCATCAAACGCAACACTTCAGATGGATTGAGGTCTTTGCGAGTTTGATTATGACTTCACTTATAAACATTTATTAAATCAAAAGATTTGTTAAATGCTATATTAAAGCAATAAGGTACGAGAGGATGTGCATTATCTCTATACCTATAAATGGCAAAGCCCTCGCTTACTCATCATTAATTCTTTCACTTCCCAAGTACTTACTAAACTAAAATTTGGCATTATGATTCCCTACCATGTCCTTTAAAAAACTAAGTACTTCTCACTTTCTTGAATTTGAAGGTTCATTTAATATTGCCATTGTAGAAAGTAAGAAACTTGTGAATGAGTAATAATTGTGTATAATTAATGGTTTGCACTATGTCATATTTGGTGTCT